>VYZW01003151.1:0-32727 GCA_013401315.1 Balaeniceps rex | reverse complement strand
CAAAAAAAAAAAAAAAAAAAAAAGGGATGAGGAGCTAAAAAGCGGTGGGTTTCACTTCTTTATCAATTACAGTGCTTCCTAGGCTCTGCGGTTAAAGAAGTGCAGAGCTCAGGAAAAATCCAGGCTGAGGACCTGGCCTCAGCATCAAGGATTTCCTTTCTGAGATGAGCTAACTATTGCTGTGCTCTCCAAAGTAAGGATCTCCCACTGTTTTATGTGATTGCATTGTGTTTTTTTAATGTCACACACCTCATTCAAGCGGCATATGAACACGGTTTTCTCACGGGAAGTGCAATCGTTCTCTGGAACGTGTTGCTGCGGACTATTGCTGAATCCAGGCACTTAGCAACATTCAAAAGGAGGTCGGATATTTGTATGGATCACAACCCGAGTCCAGACCCATGAGGGATTATGCTAACAAGTTTTGGAGCAGATCTGAATAGGGCTTTCAGGCCTTAGCTGTTCTCTAGTGCTTAGAGCTCAGGAGGAGACCCTCATGGTCGAGAGATTCCCAAATATATGCCTCCTCAATGTCCTCTTGTACCTTCCCATCGCTGCGTGCTGGAGAAAGCACGACTCTGATCCATATTTCCTTGCTGTGGTTGTCCATCTGCAGTGTGTGTAGACTAGCTGAAGGAGTGTAAGCAAGATGCTCCCAACAAACATCGTGCTTGTCCCAACTCTCAGAGCGAAGGGGAAGCCAGCACAGGTCCCTGGCAGGGAGAGATGGGGTTGCAAACCTGCCCCCAGCCCCATGCTGGACGCTGGGATTACGTGGGGTATCTTCTCATGTCGTTTGGGAGGCAATTCTCATTCTCTTCTCCCTAACCTGTATTACAGGGGTAAGAAAGGGGCGTGTGGAGGTCCAAACCCCTCATGAACAAGGAGCAGAATAAGGCACCTGTGCAGGGCTCGGGGTTCCCCACCCCTCAAGGCAGGTAAGCGACAACTACCTCTGATGGCCACCGTGTTATTTTGGCCCCCTGTCACTAGCTGTGCTCCTCACAGTCTCTGGTACAAATAAAGCCACCGAAGGGGACAGGAGGGTCTGCAGACAACACAGGGGATGGATGAGACCACAGGTCCCAGCTGCCATCTTCTGCCTGGGTGCTGGGGTGGTTGCTTTGCCCTGGGGAGAGGGGAGGTGTTGTTTGGTACCTGAACAAGCAGGCATGGAGTGAAACTCTGCTGAGCCTGTAGTCCTTCTCCAGCAGAGCCTTGTGTTGCATATGAATCCATCTGTCCATCCATCCACACATCCATCCGTCCATCCGTGGCAGAATTAGAGATGGCTGCGATGGGAGTATTTGGAAGACTGGCGCATCAGGCCAGTTTTGAACTGTAGAATTAAACTTTGCTAAATTCCCAAGAGGCTTCTTGCTGACGGTCAGTTCTTCCGCTGTGTTAGTCAGCATCACTGCATATACAAGACTCAGCCTCCAGCAATCCGATATTCGTTAGCTGTAAAAACACGCTGCTGATGGATGCTGTGCAGTGAGCGCTGGTGGCTGCAGTCTCGGTGGCTCCTGGTCACCCAGGTCAAGGTGACCAAGGTTGAGAGAGCAAGGCAGAACCAAAGTGCTTGTTTTCTTTTTTCTCCATTTTTCCTCATTTGTGCCTGATGTTTTTATGCTTCTGCCCAATCCCAGAAAGGGGAAGAGGGGGGGTGGTGGTGTGCTCCTCTGCTCCTGATACCACTTTCCTTGTTTTCTTTGTCTTGCCAACCATCCTCTTCGTGTACTGGGGGGATGCTTTGCCTTTTTGCAGCCCCTTGTGTTTATCTTGGCCTCCCTCTGACAACTTTTGTTGCCAGGATGCCTCCTAAGTGCATCTACACCGTCTCTGTCTGCCTTTTTGGTGATCATGACGCTGACATACACATGCAAAGTTGTGCCTGGCTATGCCACCAGTGTTAGAAAGCTCTCGCATGCTCTTGCTAGCAACACTGTTTTAGTAAGCTTATACTGTGGCTCAAAGCAAGTTAATATTGATTTTATACTGGTCAGTGTGTTTATAATTTATGGGTGTCATAGGTGTCTGCATTGGCTCAGTGGGCTGCTGTGTGTGGGTGCATCGGTGTCGCTCACTGCTCCGGTTTGGGTTTCATCCCCTCTGCGTGGTATGGGAGGGAGCTGAAGTTTGCCTGAAAGCGGGTGCAGGTTTGCATCCTCCCCTCTCCATCCTCAGCATCGCTGCTGACACTCACGCCACTCGTGTCCCGGGACATGTGTGATCACACCAGACACGCACGGTCCCAAAGCCGCCGCTCTCCCCGGCAGAGGGCAGTGACAGACAGACAGACAGATGCACGACGCATGCCAAGCGCTATTTTGCTCTTCTCCGAGGCCCTTTAGCCAGGGATCTCGAGCCAGTTAAGCTGTAGCATAAGCCGCATACTTAACTGCTTTGCTGGGTGAGGCCAGGCTGCTCAGAAGCTGGCAGGAGCAAGGCTCGGTCTCCTGTTTCCCCAGCTGATGAGGATAGTGCCTGCGGCTCCGGCCCGTAAAACCTGAGCTCGGTGTGGGTCTTTGGTAGGACAGGGGTGGGTTAAAGACATCCTTGCAGGATGCTAATTCTTGCACAATTCTTAGGGAGGATTTCTCTTTGGCATAATTTATTTTGAGGGAGTGTTTCAGGGTGGGTTGTGGGGGGAACACAGCTGAAATCCCGTATTCTGACCATAGATTTTTGCCTGAATAAGTACACCGAGAGCAGATTGCAGATGGAGACCTTGGGAGGTGATGCCAGGAGAAAACTACCACCCTAAAATGTGCATGAAGGTGATAATATCTCTTTTCTTTGACTAACCACCTCCTCCTCTTCCCTTCTGTTTCCCTGCTGGTCACAGACCCCCTGGCTCAAAGCACCACATTCAGACACAAATGCACACAAACAAAACTTGCGTATTTTGTGCACCGACCCACCGATAGCTGAAATTTGAAGCAGGAGAGCTCAAATAAAGCATTCAATATTATTAAAAATTTAGGAGGGTCTTTCTATAAATTGGCTGTCTCCCGGTTTACCCTGAATAGGGGAGCGTGCTCCTTATACTGCGCCTGTTCTTGTGAGGTCTCAAAAGCCACACAGCAGTGGGCCTGGTTAGAATTTAGATGGGAGACCTCCAAGAGGCTTGGGTTGTTGAGAAACAAGTATTGGAGGTTCAGCAAGCGGCATTTTCCTCTCTTGAGTCAGTGTTGAACAAGCGCCCGTTCCAGCAGCAGAAGCTGTCATTCTTCAGCTCTGTCATTCTGGCATCCAAGAACTCTACAAAGTTAAAACCCATCTTGTCAACATCAGATGCACTGAGATACACTAGCTGCCTGCTAAAGAGGAGACGCACGTGCACAGGACATGGTTCTACCTCCCATCATAGTGTCCGGTGATGGATTGGACCTTAGTATTCAAGTTTTGAGCAAAAATGATTTTATTTTTAATACAGCAAAGGTCAGGTTAAGCGATGCTAGAGGAAGGAGTTTTTGAAGGAGGGATTCAGATCTCCTTGTGCTTCTCTTTTTTCGCTTGATAGCATCAAGCTGACAGTAGCTGGTCCTGACCCTTTCCTTCAAGGGTTGCTAGATAGCAACCTCAGTCCTCTCACAGCACCCGTTGCTCTTGCATATATATTACTTGCTGTCTTCTGAAAGCAGAACATCTGTCCAGTCTGTGTTTCCTCCAGACTCTTCCTTGCAGGCAACATTGCTGCTGATTCAGAGCAGATGATGGAGAAGATGAGGATGTTCTCCTCAATCAGGAGCAGGAGAAACTGCACCTGGAGAGTTTCTTTGCTTGAGTAAGCTGGATGTCTGGATGGGGACAAGCTCCGTAAGCAAAGGGATTCATCTTGGTGAGGCAAAAGAAAGAGTTTTATTTGCCAGAAGTTTACTCTCCTGAATCATAGAATCATTTGGTTGGAAAAGACCTTTAAGATCATCGAGTCCAACTGTATGTCACCAGAAGCTGCAGACAAATTCAAAACTGGTTGCACAGTAGCATATAGAGCAGGGGAAGGTTTTTATGTTAGAGCAAAGGGGGTATATAATGTGGATCTCTCTCTTTTTTTTTTTTTTTTTCTTTCTTTCTTCCTGTGGTCCTGTGTTGTGGTAAGGGTCTACAGCTGCAAGAGGTCTATGTGATGGCTCTGGGCAGGGTGACATACAGGCAGAAGACACCCTGCACAAGGCAGGCGTAGAGCTGGGTAACTCTCTCAGAAATAAATAAAGCAGAGGAGAGGGTGATTCTTGCACTTCCTACAGGGCTGGGGACAGCCTGGCCTCCGTGGCTGGATCCTAACCACTCTGTGACTCCAAATGGTGCATGGACTTACGCGGCAGGGTCAGAAATTCCACCCACCAGCGCGTTCGCCTGCAGAGGCTTCCCACCGGTGGGGACTTAACCAGTGACTGACGATGCTTCTGCGGGGGTACCATTACAGTCCATTTTCACAGGCTATTGGGTTTTTTTTTCCCACCTTGGAGAGAAATAAGCAGCCCGATAATAGATTTTCCCTGATTTCATCCTTAGACTGATGTGGGTGGAGAGGCCGTAGTGATTACTGAGGACACCGTGGAGGTTTTTTGGGGTCCCTAGTAATTCAGCGTGGGTGCCTTGAGCTGGGGCTGTTTTGTTTTAAAAGCGAACATGAGCTGTTGGACCTGGCGCTGTGGGATGCTGACACCACCTGGCAGAAGGGTTGTGCTTAGATCAGGACGACTGCATGTGTTTAATTTTGAGCTGGAGGAGGAGAGCTATGGTGAGTCCTGGGTCAGTGACAATGAAGTCTGGACTCCAGATGTGCAAAGCCTGGCAGCGCGAGACGGGAAGGCTGTTTAGAGAAGAACATTTTGGAAGTCTGGGGGAGTGCACAGTGGGATACTAGATCTCAAATTAAATCTTCAGCCAAAAAGGGAGGAATCTAGCAGCAGTTTTATCAGGCTGGGCTACTGCAGGAATTGCTTCAGCTGCAGGCCAGGAGTGTTGCTGAGAAACTGGCTCCTGCAGCAGCCTTATCCGATGGGTCAAGGGAACGGCTTCCAGATTTTACAAAGTGGTTCATCTAAACGTGGATTGATGGGGCAGTGAGCTGGCTCGGGATCGCTGGGTGAGCTTTTGAAGGTGCCCAGTGTCAAGTGGTGCTTTCGACTGAAGGTTGTGCATGTCTGGAAGTAGTATTGCAGAGACAGCAGGGACACATTGCTGCCAAAAAGCTGCAGAGCTTCTGTTGGTTTTGAAAGCTTAACTATCCTGATTGACTTACCCCCACGGATGGCAAACGGGACGGAGGTTTTGCCGCAAATGATGCTCCTTGGATGCAAAATCTCCTGCTTCAGTGTCAGTTAGTCACATTGTCGGCTCCTCAGATACAAGTGCGACATGGCTGCGGGTTGCTGGAGCAGCAGGCAGCACCTCCTGCTGCAAGCTCGCCTCCACGCGTGGCCCTGTCTGCTCCTGTTGCTCTTGGCAGGTGTTCCGTCCCTCCCATGACGTGAGTTGTCACGGCTGCTGTGCTTTGCACTGATGAGGGATCCATTTCCAGAGCAAAACCCAAGCATTTGACGGCACCGTGACTGTCTTTGTGCGTGGTGTGAGAAATGAGCAATGCCAAAATGTGTCTTGAGTCTTTTGAGAGGGCTGTGTCTCTCTATACTCATGCTGCTCTTTAGCTTGATGTGCATTGTATGGTAAGAATCATGCTTATTTTTAAATTGGGTATTTAAACATTTTCTTGTGAGGAAAAGCCTTAAAACAGAAGGAAAAAACAGTGCTACAGAGAGAGGCGGTGCCCAAAACCAGGCAGGTGGGCACCTTGCCTACCAATGGTCCCTACCAATGTCAGGCATCTTCAGGAGTAGCAACAGCGGTGTGAATTTTAGGGATGTGAATTTTGAGTTAAAAGTGGAAAGCCCCTGCTGTGCATCTTTTAGGTGCCCAATATGTTTGGTGGATGCAGGCTGCTGGAGGAGACGTGCCCTTGAAAAGCTCAAGAGGGAGACAGCAGCTTGTACACAGGGCAGGTTTTGAAGGGAGCGTGGTGAGGAAGAGGAGGACAGGCAAAAAACTGTTCGAGCGCTGTGTCTTCTATGCTTTCAGTGGGGCAAAAAGGCAGATGGGAAAATAAAAACACATTTGCATTACTGAGGTTAAGTGTGTAACTTCAGAGGGGGCTGCTCCGTTCCCCAAAGAAATTTCAGAGCCAACCTCTTGGCTTGCAAGGTGACCTCCACCAGGGACTCACTCATCTCTGGATGTATTCATCATGCTGCTCATGGAGAGCTCTGAAAATCAAGAGGTCGTCCCTTCCATGGCAGTAATTTTGGGTATAACCACCCATTTCAGCAGAGAGGCCCAGCAGCTGATTGCCCATGGAGGCCACATCCTCCTCCCTGCTCTTGAGGGATTTCCCACAGGCCAGTGTTGGCAGATGTCAGGTTCAATGTGCTATGGGGATGTTTGTGTAGGAGCTCTATTTGTTTTGGTGGTAAGCTGGAGGTTTCAGCTTAGGTTCACCCACTAACTCAGGTCCTTAACTTTGAAGTGGCATCTGGTTTAAGTTCCCTCTGAAGTCAACAGAGAGAGAGGTGGGTTGCCCTAGACCTAGAGTTTGAATCGTCTTCACAGGCTGTAAAGAAAACACAGGGCAGTGAGACATGTTATTAAAAATACAGCTGGATAGGATGAATTCAGGCCCCAGTCTTTAGCACTCTGAGATGTGAAATGTTTTGATTCTCGGAAAGCCCCATAAAAACTGGCGTTTACCTATTTCTCTTCCAAGATTGTCTCATTAATATTACTCATCCCTGCAGACCTTGGTGTGGCCCAGAATCCCATTTCACAAGGTGTTACACCGACACAGCCTGCTGCCATCCTGCTCCTGAGCGATGATCGAAGCGCCCCTGTGAACCTTGTGAAAGTTTGATTTTGCTGTTATAAATCGCTGATGTCAGCGATGATAAAACCTGAGTGAAGCTCCAACTCTAGGAGCTCTGATGTAGACCCAAAGAGGCGATCCTGTGTTGGACCCAGCTTTCACGTCCACCTCCCTCCTCCGATGCCCTAGCCCCAGGCTCTAGCTGGCTGCAGAAGATCTAGCAAATGTAGGAGTGGTTTTTAAAGCAGTTTCCTAATGAGAAGCACGTATCTGCTGCACGGGATGCTGCACAACCAGAGAACTGTGACCCTGCACCGCAGGACCACGATGCACCATCTCAGCTCTGCCCCGGGAGTACCTCCTTCAATTCAAAGCCATCGTAGCCTGCCAGGGAGCTCCCAGGAGAGCCTCGGGAGAGGGTTTTCAAGAGTGGGCGTTGTGGGGACCTTCCCGTCAGCAGGTGTGGGGCAAATGGCCAGATGACAACTCGGAGCATAGCAGGGAATGGGGCAAGCCCTTACAAGGGAATGTACAGTATGCTGGGCACACGCAGGCAGTGTCCATCAGCAAGTACAGTAGCAGCCTGGAATAGTTTGGCTGGGTAGCCCTGCATGAGGGAACGGTCCTGAAATAGGCTGATAAGTCTTGATGTTATTTTTGTTGCGCTGGAAACCGCAGCCCTGGCATCCTGCGTGGCTGCCGGCTCCCAGGTGGCTGAGCTGGGGCGGGTGCCCCTCTGCATCCCAACATGGGAGGCAAGGAATCATAGAATCACAGAATGCTTTGGGTGGGAAGGGACCTTTAGAGGCCATCCAGTCCAACCCCCCTGCAGTGAGCAGGGACATCTTCAACCAGATCAGGTTGCTCAGAGCCCCGTCCAACCTGACCTTGAATGTTTCCAGGGATGGGGCCTCCACCACCTCTCTGGGCAACCTGTGCCAGTGCTTCACCACCCTCACTGTAAAAAATTTCTTCCTTGAAGGAAGCCACCTTTCAGCGGGCAGAGGAGGGGGTTTTAGATGGAAATGGAGAAAGGTCTGTAAAAATGAGTTTGCAGTGCTCTGGAATGGAGCAATATGAGCGTGGCATGGGAAGCCAGTAGCCTATGACGCTGAGGACCAGAAACCCAAGGAGAGGGGTCCGTGGAGGGATCACTCCTCCCTTCTTGCACTGCTTCATCGTGTGGGTGGTGGTCAGAGCTCTGTTGCTGCAACAACCTTTGTCTCAATGGTCCATGCAACACAACAGATGCTTCTGTCAGAGCCACCGTCCTGAAATCAATCTCAAATTGTAAAATATCTCCTAAAGTGACAGTCTCCACTGGGAACTGAATGGTGGTCAACCAAGTTCCCTGCTCAGTCAAAGGCTAGCCCCAAAAGAAACCCTAGGGTTGTAGCCTTAAATCACTTAGGGCTATGGAGTTTATGAGGTCTGTAGAAACTTTCTGACCTCAGGGATTCATTTTTAGCCCAAATCTGTGCTTTTCATATCTCAGCATGAGGCAAACTTTAGCAAGAAAATAGTTGAATGCTCAAAAGCAAATTTTGCAGAAAAAAAGGGTGTTAAGCCTAAAATTTCGTATAGGAAAGTTGGGAGGAAAGCTGTGCCAAGCTACACTTATGAAGTTAACTCTGACTTATTGGGTCCTCAAAATAAGTGGCCACTTTTACAAGGCGATGATGATTTCCAGATTGCATGTTCCTGCCGACTTTGAGTGGAGGTGAAATGGGCTAACTTGCTGTCATTGGGTTTCAAGGTGGATCCCTTTTTCTCACTGCATCTGAAAGATAAGCAAAGCAAGGAAATTGAGGTTGAAATTTAGGGACTTGTGAGTCTTCACATAGCTGCCAAGAGTTATGCTTGAAGACACGGCAGATATATCTACTGAGGTCCCTGCACCGTGACAGCAGAGTGACGCATGATCATAAAGAGGAGAAATATCTGAGAAATAGAAGCACATTTAGCTGAAGCATGTGCCTGTCCTATGCTTCTTTACTTCTAGGGTACAAAAAGCACGAAGGGATCACCTCCTTTCCTCCTTCTTGAGGCTGTTACTTAGGCAGAGCTGGGGCTCGTTATCCTCAATGGGAGGATATGGAGGGAGGGATGTTCTTTGGTACATAGGAGATGTTCCCATGCAAGAATATCTAAGCATCTCATGTTCTTGTGGCTCCCTGGCGAGTAAGGGGAGGCTGTTCCTGTGTTATAACAGGGAACTGAAAAATGAGTCTTTCAGACAAATACAGAGAGAGGAGCGGGCTGCAGGGAATTCATAGGTTTCATAAATTCCCATCTGTGAATTCCCCATCTACTGCTCTCAGAGTGAAATGTCATGGCTCATTTATTCTTGTCACTATCGTGAGCTGCTGTGAACAATTTTGAATTAAGCTGTACCTTGTTAAAACACCATCACAAGAAGAAAAATTATTCATGGGTTTGTCCTGCTCCTCAAAGACTTGAGTTCCTACCTTTGCAACCAGCATCCAAGTTTCTCTTGCAACGTCTCATCTTCCTTAGGAAGGACAAAACCCCTCCCATGGCCCTTCCAGTGAACTTTCCGCCTGGAAACCCTGAAGCTGTGACTTCATTTAGAGCCTGAAGGGGCCAGCTCTGGATTATGTCAGGCAGGATGTCCTGGGACTTGAGGTCTTGAGGAGAAGTGATGGATAGAAAAAAAAAAAAAAGAAATAAAACGCCATTTTTGTTTCATTTCCCAAAGGCCTCCTTAACACCGTTTCATTTTGAAACAAAAATGTGCGAGAGCCGTGTGCTGGAATGGGAAGATGGTCTCAATTCACAAGTGTGGGGTTAGCTCCTGGGCTCGTGCTATGCTCCTTCAGGGCATGTGGTGAGGGGGCAAACGTCTTTGGGCAATGCAGAACGGAGAGGACTTTCAAACGCCCCCTGCCTTCATCTCCCTTGGGAGGAGTGGGAGCATGTTCCTGAAGCCTGCAAACCAAGTGCGTCTGAGGAGAAAACGTTTTTGGAGTAAATATTAACCTTATAATACATGGACTATTGCATGGTTGATTATTGCACGGCTGCAAGAGTGCATTTCTCTCCATTGTTAAAGTGAATTAAATTCAGTTGTTTTCCTCTAGATGCACTTGTAGATGTGGTGGAGCCTTTTGTGGTTCTCTGGGAATCAGGAGAGTTACGCGAAACAGCTCCTCTCCCGACAGTCCCCCATCCAACATCTCTTAAACCTGATATAATTGCTCACATTTTCAGAGTCTCTGATGGTCAGAAAGATCCTAAAAATATTTGAAGACAGTGGGCCAGAAGAAGAGCTTGCGGGGGTTTATGTAAGCTGATTCTGTGCCTGTGAGAACAGCCATTGATTTTTATTGAAAAAACACGTGCAACGAGTGTGACGCTCGGTAATGCCGTTCCCAGGATTGAATTTAAATGTAGAGAAGAACTGAGAGCTACATATGAATGATAAGTTTGGTAATTAGGCCTTTCACCTACCCATCTGCCCTGAATTGGCTTTCTAGGTGTATTTTTTTAAAACAATCAGATTAAAACATCCCTAGTGAACTTTGCCTGTTAAATATGAAGTATATAGGGAACATATGATATGGGGTGTGGTAGGAAGGGTTTCTTGGCTGTCATTTGGGTTGACTGGGATAATATAGCTTGAGTAAAATCGATGTGAAAGGTAATGTAGCCTAGAAGTGTTTACAGAATGAATCTGAGTTACAGTACCTGAGTTAGCTAAATTATACTCAGGGATGTCAGGGAACATGTCTATCATATACATTTATGCACCATACATATTTAGGAACAAACCTACTTCTGCAATCTTTTCAAAAGTGTGATCTTATAATGGGGGCTGGCTTTTGGCAAATCTCCAGCTGCTAAACCAGAGCTTTCTTATGGCACGAGGAGGAGAAAAATTATATAATGAACATGTTTTTTGGAGCGCCTACAATTTCCCGCCAGTAGATGTTATTACTTAGTCTTACATTGGTATTGAGGCTGGTGGGAAGTGTTCAGAGCTCCTTGGGGAAGCTGGGCTCTCCTCTTTCAGCTGCCATAAATCCCCAATTTGTATGCATGACAAGGCAGTGAACTGCAGCTGCCTCTGCCCACCTCCTCGCCCACCCTTGGCTTTGCAGCATGTGGGGTGAAAAGACTCCTTGGGGAGCCCTGCAGCAGGCATGGCATCGAGGGAGACTCCATCTGTGCAGGCTGGACCTCGTAAACCTGTTTAAAGCCCTGAGGATGCCAGCGTGCTGCTCCTGCCCAGGGGGAAAATCAGACCCCAGGGTGGGGCAGTGATGTTCCAGGGGGTTGCAACCCTTTGGCTACCACTGTCCACGCTGGGGGTGAGATGGGGCAGCAGCCTGCAAGGCTGCACAGGCTGCCGGCACCATGGCCATGCCCAGTGCTGTTTTGTGTCGGGGCCGCTCTTTGGCTTTCCTTCCTCTCTCAGTGCAAAGGGAAGAAGCTCTCTGTTCCACATTAGGGCTTTGTTTCCCTTCCACCTTTGACTGTGGAGGGCTGGGGGCATGATGTTCTGGTGGCAACCACTGATGGCAGGATGTGTTCATAGAATCATAGAATCATAGAACGCTTTGGGTTGGAAGGGACCTTTAGAGGTCATCTAGTCCAACCCCCCTGCAGTGAGCAGGGACATCATCAACTAGATCAGGTTGCTCACAGCCCCGTCCAACCTCACCTTGAAGGTTGCCAGGGTTGGGGCATCTACCACCTCTCTGGGCAACCTGTGCCAGTGCTTCACCACCACCCTCATTGTAAAAAATTTCTTCCTTATATCCAGCCTAAATCTCCCCTCTTTTAGTTTAAAACCATTACCCCTTGTCCTGTGTTATCTCAGTGGCTTTTGAAGGCAGGAAAGGTAAGTCTTACTGGTTTTCTCCATCTGGTCTTCTGGATGGATCAGGCCATTTCCTTGCCTCTTTCCGTAGGATGAGCAGTCTAGTCCTACCCCTTCCTTGTCAAGGGGGTGGATTCCAATTTCGCCTGCACTTTGGAGAAGACCTGCACTAGCTCTGTGGAGCAGGGACCACGGTTCCTCGTCAGCACGTTTTGCAGTAGAGTCCTGGTGGGCACGAGCACAATACAGTTAACAAAAATGGCCAAACTCATGGAAAAAGTTATAGGGGGCTTCTTTTCTCTTAGCTACATTTCCAAACATGGACACTTTGATGGGAGATTGGGGCAGCTTAGGTCAACTCTAGCATTTATAGCTATATCTCTGTATTTGCCTACGTGTCTAGCACAGTGGTACCTACACATTCATAAGAACATGGGATGTGGGACTAGGAAGGATCACCTGGATGCATGCTATGACCCTTTGTGTTTCAGGCAGCAGTGACATACAGCCACCCCACATCTTCATTAATTTAGTCAGATCCATCTGACAGAAAAGCACTTTGTGTCTTGTAGTCCTTATTGGAAGACTGTTCCGGGTGAGAGCTTCTCAGAGGGTTGTCTTCTCTCTAATTTCTTGCCTAATTTATTCCTGGCCTCTTCATGCCCGTTTGTTCCTGTGCCAACATTGTCTTTTAGCTTCAATAGCTTAACTGCCTCCCTGGTGCTTGCCCCTGATGTATTTATAGACAGCAACCGTGTCTCCTCTCAGCTTTCATTCTGTGGCCTAAATGAGCTGTTTTAGGAGATGACTACCTAGGGAGCAGAGATGTGTAGACACATCTCAGCTGGCCTGACAGTGGCTGGTGCCCGTGGCAGCCCCTGGATGTTGGGGCAGAGTGGGCTGTGCATTCCCAACGAAGAGCCGCAGGGCAACCTGGGCAGCCGATGTCCCTGCTGGCACGTCCTAGGTGGCAGCACACAAGCGTGATGATGCCCGAGATTGAGTCTGCGTGACATTGTGTGCTGCCGTCATGCTGCCTCTGTGCTACATCCAAAAGGATGCCGAGAAATTGCTAACAACTGAGGAAGGAGCTGTGCCGATGCTTCAGGAACCATGTACAACCCATGGGTGAGAGAACTCAAAGTCAATTGTTTTACTTTTTCCCTAAGAAGTTTAAGAAGCGATGCAAGCATGAGACCAAACCGTGACATTTCCATTCAGAGATGCCTCTTCCTACCATAAGTCACTCAGCAGGAGAGGTGGTGCACTCTCTACCTCTGGATGGCTTTTAAAAAAATGTACCGAAGCCTGTCCAGCTCTCTCCAGCCATCATGGAGCATGTGGATAGAAAAAGAAGCACAAACTGTGGGAGCGAGAGGTTGCTGCCTATCTTTGACTTGGGGGTTGGACTAGATGACCTCTAAAGGTCCCTTCCAACCCAAAGCATTCTATGATTCTATGATTCTGTGACTTATTCTGGTGTCTACACACAGGTTTCCCAACAGGGCGTGAAGGGATGGAGAGCATGGCTTTGCCACAGATGTGTTAGGTGACCCTGCAGCAGCTATTCCACCTGTTTTTGCTTTCTCATCATCTCTTTGGCCTGTAACCCCCCCTGGGGACCACACGGACTCAGCACACAGCCCACAGCACCGCAGAGGACCCCGCTCTTGGGGTTTTCAGGAGCTTCTCTAGCAATGCCAGCAATCGCGTCCTGTGTTGTTTATTGTTCCCCTCCGCCTCTGACCCAGCTGCTCACGCTGCAGAAATTACAAGGGTTTATGGTATTCCACGGGAAGGAAGTATAGCTGCATTCTAGCTTATATTTAGGTGGTTCTCCTACTCCACCTATGCTTAGGGCTTCTGCAAGATCTGTCATCACTCAGCAGAAAGGAAAGAAACAATGAGTCCTTGCCCGAAAATGATTTTTCTTTTGCAGAAACTTTTGATGAAAACAAAAGGTTTTTTGGGTCTGTCAAAACAGAACTGAAAACGTTGCAGCTGAAAGTGGCAGCAGTAATTTCTTTTTCCTGTCCTGGTTTGTTTCTGCCACTTGGTTGCCCACCCTGATGTCTCCTTTTTGGCTGAAAGCTGTTCTCATGGTGTGTTTGTGGAGATGGTTTGGCTGTGCCTCCTGACCCTGGAAACCCCAAGAGAAAACTACAGCTCCCATATAGCACTGCGATGCACATTTTAGGTCTGATGGTTTGCTTGTGGTCAAAAAATTTCCGTGAGAAAAATGGTATTTTCTGGGGAAAGGTTAAAACAATACTGATGGATATGTGGCCATACATGGACAAGATAATCCACCCTAGTTATGTGCACCCAGCCCTTATTGCCATGTTGTAAGAGTATTGGATGCAGCCACTTTGCGTGTGATGTGCTGCTTTGAGCCTTGTCTGTACCCTGACACAAAGGCAATAACTGTACCTGCTTTATTGCAGAAGATATTAGAGAGTTAACGTGAGGTGCTCAGACACAACTCTAAGAAATATCACAGTGAGGACCAGCTATAGAAAGAGCTTGAATCCAGTGCAGGGGTTTTACTAAGTAAAAGTACTTGGAGAAGATGATTTCCCCTTTTCATCTGTCTCTCTTGTCTCCCTTTGATAGCCAGTCCCGATATCACCACCCATTTCTTGACCGAATGAGAAGTCTTCAGTTCTGCCTTTCATGCCCTGACAAGGTTAGCAAACTTCTTTCTCATTGACAAATTCTGAGAGATTCCCGTTTTTCTCCCCTTTGGCAGCAGGACAAACTCCAGAAATGTTTCAGTGTGTGGAGGAAGGGCAGGGACTGATGGAGACCAGCACAGCAGAGCCAAACCCCGGTGGCATGGACACTGGCATGGAGTAAGAGAGATGAGCTCTCCTGCTCATCATGGTGGCATCAACCTGGGGCTGAGCCACAGCACTTTAACCCATTAGCACCAGCCAGCTGAGGGACACAGACTGAAATAAAACGATCCCATTTTCCAGATGGGGCTCAGCAGGGTCAGGTGTTTGTCACAGGGATGGAGGACAAGATGGTTTGGTCCACTCCAGCAGCCAACAAGGATCTGGGGACACACGTCGGTGTGCGTGACCCTGCAGGTGTGAGCTACAAACAGCTACGGTGCTGTGCCCTGTTGCAACATGCCCATTGCGGTGCTGTGAGCCACAGGGTCGTGCGGTGTCACCGCTGGAGCAAAAGCACGTGGCATTGGCTGGAGAAGGGCTGAGCGCCGCACCCCGCCGGAGCTGTGCGAGGATTTCCAGGCAGAAAGCAATTTGTCAAATTGCTGTTCTTACTTTCTCCTGACCTGTGTGATCGAGAGCAAATTGTCCAGGCCAAAAAAAAAAACCCCAAAAAGGAAGGGGGACTGAGGTTGTAGCCTTCTTGCTTGCAAGAGGGGGGTGTAAAACTGCATTTGAGGAAGAACTTGGTCCTTCCCATTGCGGGGCTGCCTGTGCTCACTCAGATTTTCAGTGACTGCCAGTATGTTCTAGAGGGAGTTGACCATTCCGTTTTTGTCAGCTGCCTCCTCAAAGGCAGAACTTGATGTCCTGCTTCTCTTTTTCTCTTATTTGTCTCCCCCCGCCTCCCCTTTTCCCCTGTCCACATGACAGTCATAAAAATATAATGGAAACAATATGGGAATAGTCCTGGTTAGAGCAGCTTCCTTCTTGATGAGAACTGTGCGCAGAAGCCGGGGAGGCTGCAAGATCTCTTTGGAAAGCCACCGAGGGCGGGTCATGGCATCCCTGTTTCTGAAACCGGTGCTGTGCTAGGACCGTACTGGCGGAGAGGGGCCGGTTGGGTACCAGGCACTGGGCATTGCGCTGGCGGGATAGGAAACCCCAAGATGAGGTGGTTATATTTGATTTTTTTTTTTTTTTGTGTACTGAAAGGCTCTTTGGGGCAAGGCTGTGCAACCATCAGAGGGTGCTAAAAGCATCCTGAATCCTCTCCTCCTTCCATCCTGGCCATGGGGCTTGCGGGTCCCTGCCGGGCAGGAGCTGCTGTGGATGTGCTTGTTGACTGTAGCCTACTGGCGGCTGTTTGCGGCCAGGAAGGACAATATGCTGATTGCAGAATCCGGTTTAATTACTCACAGCACATGTCATTAAAAGAAATTGGCTTGGCTTTCTCAGGAGCAACACGTCTGAACTGACTCACCTTCATAAAACTTGGCTCTCGTGCTAATTAGATGGCTTGACTTAAAAAGATTGAGCCCCTATTCTACTACCAGCTCACAGGACCCAGTGTTATTTAAAGATCCTAGGTTTCCTTATATAAGAGTTCAATTGTTTCTTCAAGAGAAAAAAAAAAAAAAGACCCAAAAAAGAAAAGAAAAAAGAAAAAACCCAACCCACCCTTTAAACAGAATATAAATTTATACATCATTGAGTTCTTAATTTTCATGGAATTTCTCTCCCCCTCACAGACAGAAGTTGTATATACAGGATTTTAGTATTTCCTCTCCGGCTCCAGCCCCAATTTGAAGGACTGTAAAAGTTTGAACCGATTCCAATAGCGCGTGGTTTGCCTGGTCTCTGCTACGCTGCAGAGTCAAAACAGCCCACACAGTAACAGACATGCAGTAAATCTTAGGAGAAGTGTTTCCTTTCTTCACACACACACACACACACACACACACAGAGGATTGAAATTCAATTATAGTTTTAAAATAATACTGAAGTTTGGAGGCAGAAGATAAAAAAGTAAGCAATGCTCCTCGCAGCGAGGGACCTGGCGTGTTTTGAAGCACTATCAGGTTTCACCGAGCTCGGAGCTGATGATAACGTGTTTAGCATATTCTGCGGTCAGGCTAGTTTGCAAACACGAATTCATTATTAGTGAATAATCATAACAGTTAATTGTCTTTGGAGAGAGAATTAGAGTCCCCTCGCACCGCATTTTTTGCCTATCCCATGTACTTTTTCAGAAATCTTGAGAAAAACAGAATGTAAAACCGCAGATCATCAAATTAGCCTTTAATAATACTGCAGGACCTGTGTGCGCTGGAAATACACAAAATCCTTCATTCTTCTCTGCTTTTTCTCTCTCCTACATACTATAAACAAAGGAAGAGAGCAGCAGGCTGTGTGCCAAATCTGCCCATGTTTTCTTTTTATCTTTCCTTCCATCGTGCTTTTGCCTAATTATATCCCAGCGCCTGTAGGAGAGGGGCTGTATCACCAGATATCTGCAGAACGCTCAGCGCCGGCAGCAGCGACTGTCGCACCCAAATCGGTCCGCAGGGCTTTGCTGGCTGAGTGCGAGGCACATTTTAATAACGGAGCGGCGTTGGGTCAGGGTTTTGCCAGTGATGCTCGTATTGACCCCACAGCGTGTGTCTGGGCTGAACGCCGTGAGCCGGGATGGATCTGTCCTGCTCTGTGAAGGAGGCTGAGTTATGATTTCGGAGAGGAAAGCAGCCCGTTCTGTGGGAACCGCTGCTGTTTGCCGTGCAGGAATGAGCCCAGAGACTGGGTATAAAGCCTTTCATTTCTCTCCCAGGCAAAGAAATGCTGTGAAAAGGACCCAGCTGAGAGATAAATGTGAGAGCTGGGGAAGAGAGGTTGGGCTGGGGAAGGGAAGAACAAGAGGTAGCAAGAACAAGGAGGGCAGCAAGAAGGTAAAGCCAAGGGAAGGCAAACACAGCCCAGGAGCCCAAGACACCCAAGTGGCTGAAACTTTTTCCACTCTGAGCTTTAGTGGTTGAACTTTGCCTTGGAATTGGATTCATGATCAGGTGGAAAACCCATGGGGATTACACCCTCGCTCGCTCGCTCCCCCCTGGGCATCAGTGTTTGTATTTCAAGGGTATTTCAAGGGGTAGCTCAAGTCCTGCTTTCCCCACGGTAGCATGGAGTGGTTTCTTGCTTAGAGGTGTTCAACTGCCCAGCAAACCCCAAAAACCAGAGGAGCTTGGCTGTGGAGGTCAGAGATTCACCCTCTGCCACAGAGTATTAAAAGTGCCTTTGGTTGATGCATTTCTGGAGCACGTGGAGAATTAGCCAGGGGAAGGGAGTGGATGAGGCACAGAAAGCATCTCCACCTTGCACAGGAGGTTTGCACCTCTGCTTGAAGTTGCCTAAGTGTCTATGCTATCCACAATTTCAAAGCCTGGTCCTGGTTCCCAGTGCCTTTACTACCAGAGTTTGAGTTTGGGCTTGTAGCTGAGCCCAGTTCAAGCCTACGTCCCTGTAAATTCAGACAGAGCAGGCTAGAGGGTTGGTGCAAGTCAATGAAATATTAGTGAAATGGGTCCCTGGCCACGGATTTCAACAGCGTGCGCACTCCGAAGCAGTCTGTTGCACAGGTCTGTCTCAAGTCACGTTGCCTGTAGTTTTTAACTGGTAACCAGCTCAAAGCCCAGGGATCTTTCCAAGTATCCTGGATATGTTTTGTACCATCTTTGGTCCTTTCCCTTTCCTCAGCAGCCTCTCTGCCATCCAGTTATGACCTTCACCTGAATCACTTGGTCAACCAAATTTGACAAAGGCAAGGTGACCTCATAGATTGTTTGGTTTTTAATGGATTTGTGCAAACCGATGGGAGGGAGAGGAGGGACCTGGATTATACCCTGGGAAGATGCTGTGCTGGCAGTGCCACAAGCCCTTTGCTGCTGGGCAGCGCGTAGGGCAGCACTGCCTGCGGCACGTGCCTCATCTTTCCCAGCCTGGGACAGCGTGGGCGTGCTGTAGGGGAAAAATCTTCAGGAAAACAGGCTTCACTGGGCCTGCCACCCCGATTTATTAATCTGTAAAGTTCAAAATTCACTGTTTCACTACATCTTAAAATATATCTGTTTGGGGGTTGTTTTGCTTTTTTATGTTCTCTTTTGAATAGCCCTTTGACAGTGCTGGAGAAAGACTCCGAAAGGTGCTTTTCTCAAATTGCTGATGTATAACACTAGAAGTGGCTCCGCTCCAAGACCAGGTTACCTAAATATACTGCTACAGTCGGCTACACTGACACACGGCAGTATAAAGCAGCCTGTATTTAATAACCCCTATTTTGGGTGTTTGGAGCAACATCTTCTCTAACCCCACTGGGGCTGGTGCACGGGAGGGATGAGCCTCCACCAACACACCTGAGCTTTTACTGTTGCGTCCAGCTTGCTGTCAGTAGCTTACCCAAAAATTTAGATTGTGAATGCCGTAATCATTGGAAGAACACCGACCTGATTTTTTTTCCCCCAGTTCATTTACATATTCATTAGTGAAAATGCTTTCACAGCTGAGGGCTCAATATAGACCGGTTTCCACGCACCCAGCAGATCTGAGAATCCCAATGGATATGTAATTGTCTGAGTCATTTTGGGTCACCAAACAGACAGGTTATTTCAGTCGCTGCACATTAAATGTCTGGGAGCCTCTAAACTGAGGGTTTGCTGTCACATAAAACTGGTGTGGGATGGGCTTGGGAGCCAGCATTTGGTAGTACTTCTTCAGAGCACTTGTAGGTAAGGGCACCAGAGCCATTGGGGCTTCAGCACAGCCGGGAACCTGAACGGTGGGGAAAAGTCCCTTCGCTAATGAGACAACTGTATTTTTGTCTCCTATTCAGAATGATGTCCATAAGACATTGCCTGGGGCCAGAAGCTCTCAACTACCCCATGGACAATGCCAGTGAGGACGGCTCTGTTATTTAAAAATACTTTGATGACCCACAGAGAAGGACAGATTAGCTTAATCTTGCCAGCTTTTAGTGGTTTTTTTGGCGGGTTTTGGTTTTTTTTGGGTTTTTTTTTTGTCCCAGGAGGCTTCAGTGCTCTTCCAAAGGTGTGAGCAGGGCACCCTGGGGAGTGGTTTGGGCAAGTCACTTACTCCTCAGAGGGACCATGCTGGGTGGCAGCTGGGGACTTACCTTCTAGAGAGTCTTCTGCCTATTAGAGCCCTCTAAGTGACCTACCCTAGCTGAAGCGCAGCATCACGGACTCTCATTTCACCTCCTTTTGAGTTAAACTGCGATACAGGCCAGGCTGCTGGTGCAATGAGTTTCACTGTTACAGATCTTGTCATAAACTGCCACCTGAAGGTGCAAAATGGCTTTTTGTGCCAGAAACACGGACTTCTTGTCACTAGGGGGGATTTCTTCTAGTTACTTTCACACAGAGGTCCCCTAGCCTCCAAATAAGCAAACCACCAAAGGTGGCATCTCACACCCACTGAAAACTAGTGGCTTGGAGAAAGACCTTTTATTGGGATGAGAAACTGAGCTGTGAGAAACAGATTTTTGTTTGTTTGTTTGTGTGCCTTAGTTACAGAACCAAACATTTGTAAAAAATTTAGGGTTTGCTCCAGCCAAGCTTAAAATTTTTAGCTTTCTTTTGATAACCCAAGAAATTAAAAAACATTCTTGTGTCGAGCCAAATGTTCTTTTGGTTTAAAACAAAATATTTTATTTTCAGGCCTTTGTACAAAAAGCAAAGAACCAAATAGCCACGTGGAAGTGGTAGCTGCCTTATATCCAAAGGCCCATCTCGTTGGGCGTTTACCCACAGTGAAGGAAACTTAGATGCAATTTCCTCCCCCTGGAGGGTCCAGCTTCAAAACCCAAGCTCTAAGGCAAACAGTCCCACCACAAAGCTATATGATATTCAACAGAGGATGTTCTTCAAATCTTTGTATGATGAAACCCTAAAAATCCCCCTTCTGCCACAGAAGGAGAGACTATGGCTTTCTCTGTCTAGCCTGTAGATTAGGTTTCCCAATATTCATGTTTATGTATGAAAAGTTTAATAGTGTCAGTAAGAGAAAATGAAAAAGCCCACCAGAGATCTATAACAGGGTGACTCAGATGGCACATTGCAGCCCGTATCGAGACTGGGAGTTATTTTGCACAGAGCTCAGCAAACCATGATGCTTTCCACATTTCTGCAGGTGGTTTTGTGTCTCCTACAGGTCACCTTCTCTTGGTGGGCATCTGAAGCTGGGTGCTGCCATCGCCAGCGGTAGGAGGTGGTGCGTGGTCCCTGGCTGGCCCACGGGACAACACGCTTCTCCTTTGGAGCTGACCTCAATAAGACAGCCCACTGGGCTTTGGTAATGCTTAATTGTGTAGCTCTGTCCTGTGGTCTGGTGGTTTGGGGCAGGAAGATGGGAAACGTTCAGATCGCCCCAGGAAAAGGAGGAAATTGAAGGGGGGTCCTTTGTAGTCTAAGTGAACGTACTAACCATGAAGCTATTAGATAAAAGAAAGGGGTGTTGATGTGTGCAAGGGAGAAACAATCATAACTGCATTTTTGGGTAAATTTATTCTTCACTGAAAATAAATAGTCTGGCCTTCTCTGCTAAGAAGTCACAGTCTCCCATTCAAATCTTCGCGTTCTCTGTTCACAAAATGACCTTTAATCGTGTTAAAGACTCTGCAAATCTCTGTTTCGGGGAGAGTGGTAGCCAGAATGGAATGGCTCCTTACGTAAAGCCGAGAGACATGAATAGTTCAAGGCAGCTGCAGGGATTAATGCTTTGCAGGGCGGCTCTTTGTCTTGGGCCATGGAAAGGACTGGTATTTGGCACTCTGTTTTGTTGCATATTTTATGGTCTGGAAGAGGTCTTAACATCTTTTATAATGCAGTTGCTCCACAATGGCTCTCTTCAGTGGGGCTGAGAGCTCATTGGTAGGGCTGAATGAAAACATGCGCTATTTTTCTTTTTGTATGGGTGTATGGGACGGGATGCTCTCCACCAAGGAATTATTTCCAGGTAGAGGTAAAAGACTTGCTTCTAGGATCTGAGATTTCAAAGGTCATGAGATTTGGGGTGGAATTGTGAGTTTTGGCAAGATGACACATGTTTTTGGTTTGGTTTCTGCTTTCAGAATGGGAACATGCCGATGCAGTGAGCCATTGGCACGGGGCACTGGGGTCTGAGACCATGACCAACGCTCTGCGATGCCAGATGTGGGGATACAATGACTATCCTCAGTAGACATCAGCTCAAGATATTCAGCAGTACGATCTCTCACTTGTGGTGAAGGAGATGATCTTGAGCCTTGTAGGATGATCTGACCTCTGAGGCAAACTGCTATTGTATGCACTAAGCCAGCGTGCTAATTGCTGCATTTTAGGCAAACAGAAGACATCTTGGTCATACGTCCTACCTGCAGAAACTTGCTACTGTACCAGCTATTATTCCAAATTTCCTTCATGCTGCTTCTTTTCTGCAGTTTATTCCTTCTTTCTAGCATATATTTGCTTTACACTTGTTTATTACAATGGTATTTCTCTCTTCTGTCTCAACCTTTGCTTCCTAAAAACTTGTAGCATGTCTGGCCCTTGCTCTTGTTGAGCTGGAGGAACAAATCAGATGCACCATCCTTCTAGGCTGTAGGAAATCTGTGGGGAAATGGTCCCATTTTGAAACTTGTGTGGAGGGGAAATGCACGTTCTGTGAGATCATCCACCGTGATGGGAAATGCACGTTCTGTGAGATCATCCACCGTGATATCTGTTGGGAGGAACTAGAGATGCCATGAGCCACGCTCAGCTCACCCAAACCCCATCTGACAGGAAAAGGAATTCCTGTGTAATAAAAATTAAGATAATTGCCTATGAAGAAATGTTTCATTGTGGAGGGTATTTTCATACACATTAGTGGACAGGAGGTCAAATTCAGAGAACATAAGATCAAGACCTGGGAGAGGCAACTTTGTTTTTCTTTAAATTATCCTTTTTTTTTTTTTTTTCCAAATGCTGTTGGGTTCTGGGGTAAGACCCCACTTACTTTTCTGGGAAAAGTTTAAAGCTCCTAAAAACTGTGGGAGCTCCAAGCCAAGGGAATGTCACTGTCCCCTCCACCTCTTCCACATCTATTGAGGAAGCTATTCCACATATACTGAGGAAGAAAACAGCTTTTTTCTTCTGGCATCTCAACGTGCAGTGCTGAGTAGCTCACCTTGCCCCATCTGAACCCCCAATCAGGAGAGCAGCACCTGGGCAGGGCCAGACCTCATCTCTGGGTGTGAAGATACCAAAAGATGGAGTTTAAAGGGATCACAGCTGGTTGCGCAGAAGTATCTGGTCTTCACCCTTTATCTGTTCTGATCCTGCCTGAACAAACTTCAGGTCAAGGGATGATGAAAGTAAAGTACAATTTTCTTGTTAAAGAGGGAAAATTAAGAAAGAGAAAAAGGCAGGAAGAATGAGAACTATTATATGTGCAAGATTTTGGGGCTTTTGTGGCTGGGGGAAGGGCAGTTGGGTGGAGGATGAGGACAGAGGTGTGCAGAAGACCCTGTTTTGCTCGTAGTCTTCCACTTCTTTACAAATACATGTAAGGTCAGGACTGTTGGGGTTAGATTCATAGTAAAGTTTGCTAGGAGAGGTAGTGGGGATGGACTAAGGGGGAAAAGAAAGTATGAAAAGATGCCTTCAAAATATTCAGAATGAGGAGAGATGGTCTTGCTGGTGTTGGCCATGGACTTGGAAGACCTTGGCTCTGTCCTGGGGTCAACCTTAAGGCACATATTGACAATTGTAAGGTGCACAGGTTTCAGCTCATACATTTACTCTGCAGTTGTAACAGGCTAGGAGTATGTACACCCAGCTGCCAGCTCAAACGCTAAGCCCATCGCTGTGTTCATTTGTGAGTGCCTGCACATCTCCACAGACTCCCAGCGTGGTGTTGGCCACATCATTTCTTCACAGTGGTTTAGGGAAACTAGAAGTCTGTATGAGATAAGAGAAACCTTTGACTGAATCTCTTGAGTGTCAGGGAGCCTGCTCTATCAGTTTGAGGTACCGCATGAAATACATTACGTCTCCATCTGGTAAATAATTCCTGTCTTTCTGCCAAAGGGATCTAAGAAGGAGATAAGCAGGGCACCTTCTGACCAAAAAACATTATCTTCTGATCTACTATGGGTCAGCTAAATGCCAGCACTGGCATATTAAGAGCGAAGGTTTGCAAGCGAAGATTCCCTGTTTCAGCCTGCAGGAGAAGGGCAGGGATCGTGCGGTCGGTCAAACAGCACCTCGTGGCTGGGATCCGTGTAGGATTAGCAGAAGCCCAGATCTGACCTTCCAGGCAACACACTGCTGACAACCAGGATTCCCAAACACTTGGACTCATTCAGATTTTGATCTCTGCTTATTTTACGCAGTAGCCCAAGTGGCCCTCGAAAGAATATGTTTCACAACTCTGTCCTTCCAGAGAGACCTCATGTCAGTTTGATACGGAGGGACCTTGGACCAAAGTGCCATCTGAGCAGCAGTGATTGTCTATCTGCTCATCTCCTTCAGCTGCACTGTTCAGAGAATGTATTTTTCTCTTTGTCTCCTACTTATTATTATCTCTTCCCATTTGTCCTTGATTTTATCAGTTGAGAATGTGCCTATGTGTTGTCTACAATGGATTTTTGAATGAGTGCCTTCTGGCCAGCTGGTGCTGTTGGCATTTTGGTGCAGACTGGTGAGAAGAAAGGAGGAAGAATTAGATTCAGGACTCCAAAAACCGAAACCACCTCATTTTTCATCCCCTTTGATTAACTCACTGGTTTATTTGCCTGTAACAATGACAAATGACGCCACCAGCTGATGCTATCACATTTGGCAGTCAGCTTAGTTTTGAACTCAGCAATTAAAACTCTACATGGGACAGATTTATGGTAATGTTTCACAAACTCTTGGGGAAAAAATGTCTTTGACAGATACAAGCTAAGTGGGAATCTGAAAGGTTCTTAACAGCAAGAACAAATAGTTCCTTTACGTCCTATCTATTTATTCTGAGCTACTAATATCCACTAATGCTACTCGCTATCACGATCGTAGGACGTCTGTGTTTTATTCTCATTGGTTTTTTGTCTGTTTTACTGTCAGTCTAATCCTGTTCTTATTCACATCAGTGTAAATTGGGAGCACTTCCATGGAAATTAACTGCGCTAGCTTCACAGTAGTACAGGCTCCAGAGAGGTTTAAAATGCCAGCTGAGGGCAGGTGGTTGCTTGTTGAAGGAGAAATCTCACCTTTCACTTAAAATCTGCTTTTTGCCTTCATGGCTCTTAGGAGAGGCTCTCTGAATGCAGAAGGCTCAAACCAAGAAAGCAAATTAAATCTCCAAATATATTCTTCCCCTCTTGTTATTATTAGCTGGGAGGTGGCTGGGAAGGTGTCTCATAGTTGTTGAGCTTTCAGGTCAGATACTACTGAATGTCAGGACTTTGCAAGGAAGTGACCTTGTGCCATGCTCGTTGCATCCATTAATGCCAACAACAGTTTCATGCGCAGAGATGCTCTGCACGCGGGATGGACCCAAACCTATTCCCTTCCTGAATCACACACCTGACGTGTTTTACAGCCAGTGGAGAGGAACAGATGCCTCCAGCTCCCCTGAACTACTTGAAATCCCACATTAGGGGGCCATGAGTCCCACCTAGTGTCCTAAAGTCCAGTTTAATCCCCATCATGGCTATAGCAAGTGTGGTCAGACTTTGACCCTGCAAGCTCTGTACCCAAATCCTCATGTCCCTGCAAGCCATGGCACATAACCCACATCCAGGAAGATGGGAGAGGAGGAAATCTCCAGGAGAAGCTCCAGGTGTGGCTCACAGGAGGGTAGATGGTTCCCATAAGGCACTGCAAGACAGGAGCAAGAAGACCATTGGGACGTTTTCTTGCCTACCCAGGCACAGAGGAGTGGGGGGTTGTTGTGTTCAGATCTACTTTGCTGGGAGACAGCTCTAATAAAAGCAGGGATGTGATCACCCGTGCCTGCCGGTGCGTGGCATGCTGCACATGCAGGAGGAGGAGGAGTCAGTGACAACACACCTGGTCCTCCAGAGGACATGCAGGTAGACCTAAAGGGCCCTGCCTTTACCATCAAGCCTGAACTCATGGATTACAGGCAAAGCCACCAAAGTGAGTGGCCGTGTTGTAAGTCCGACCTGTACCATGCAATGCACTCGTCCACCCCTCCCCTCCCGCAGCGCTGTTAGTAATTCATTCTGCACATCTGCTAATGCTCCCTGTCTCTCTCTGCTGCCCATGGCTTTTATTTAAATGTTAATACCGCATGTGCTACCTTTTATCTGGAGATGAAGATGGATTGCTGTGTCAGGCTGGATTTAAATTCATTTTGCTGTTAAAAATTTGTAATTATATTGAAAGGTTGTATGAAGTCCAAGAGCTCTCTGGGCTACTGTGGTTAATTAGCTGCTACAGATATTGTGCATTCAATCAAATCATTCTCACTGCATTAAATTAAGTTATTAAACATTTGAAATAGTTGAGATATTAGCAATGCTTGATCGCTGGAAGGTCACATACTTCGTTACTCATCTAGGCCAAGTGCTGTATGTCGGGCAATTTAAGTGCAAATGGATTTGCAGGTTGAAGAACCCTCTGAGAAGGCATTTGCTAATGGTTGGCAGATTTGCACAGACACTGAGAATGTAGTTAGAGGCTGAGCCTGGGACCTTCATGAAAGCAATGAGTTCCTCATGCAGCAGATCAAGTGACGTCTGTCCCTGCTTACAGGCTCCACCGAGCAAACAGTGGTCGTTAGGGACCTTTTGAAAAGGTCCTGTCTGGCTGTTCGAAGGAAGGGAGAGGACTGCTCCAAATAAATTCAGATGGGAGCAAAGAGATAGCTTTGGATGATGATATGAAACTGGAATTGGGTAGGGAACTACTACATAGAAAAGGAAATAGATGCTTTTGTGCTGCTACTCTGGAAAACGTTGGCTTTTGTCCTTGTCCTTCTTTTCCAAGGGCCTTGTTTCTCACACCATCCTTCATGCCAGGAGGTCCAGGTGGGTCCCGTGTCCAGTCCTGGCCATTGCCACGTGCTGGATGTGCGACTCATGCTGAGCTCCTCACAGCCAGATCTGCACCATGCTGTATGTGCTACATACCAGAAACATCCGGGGGAAGACTCTCTACCTACACAGGTCAGCTGGACCTGGCGGGTAGCTTGCGGGGTGGAGATGACACTGCGCTGGTGGCGGTGGTGATATATTCCCCACTTGCAACCTCTCCTCATTCTCTTAACCTGCTTTTGTCCTGCTACACCACTAAACACATCCATGGCAAGGAGCTGCATGTGCTCTTCCAAATAACTCCAGTTCCTCTCCCCCACACCCCAGCAGCCCAGTTTGTCTCTCCTGTGCTTGCCTCTCTGCTCCCTCCTGTGCATCAGCCATCCCTGCTGGCAGGCAGCTCGTTGCTGTGAGGGAAGAACAGCTTTGGAGATGCTAATGGCCATTTCACGTGCAATCAAAAACCTTGTGGCCATAGACAGGGAAGACATCTCTTGAAGGTGCATCTGGTGGCACAGACAGGCAGAAGGAGCTCCTGAGC
This sequence comes from Balaeniceps rex, assembly GCA_013401315.1. Taxonomy (NCBI): domain Eukaryota; kingdom Metazoa; phylum Chordata; class Aves; order Pelecaniformes; family Balaenicipitidae; genus Balaeniceps; species Balaeniceps rex. Next base: position 5,730 of record VYZW01003151.1, on the reverse strand, counting down.
TGTGGGCCAGGCTCTGTCCAGTTTGTTTGAAGGCATCATGAGATGTGGCTGAGACAACCGGTGAGGTAGCTAACACAGATGCCATCTTTTTAGAGATGGGGAAACCAAGGCAGACGGTTGCACAAGGTCACAGACAACAGAAATCTTATCTTTTCAGGAAACAAACCCAAAGCTTTTCCATCATTCAAAGTCCACTTCAGTGCTCTATGGGCGGTATTAAAGACAGCCCCCTGCCCCTCTCTGCAGGGATGATGCTGCAGCACGGGGTCCATATTTCAAAGCAATGCAACAGATCCTTCCTCCTCAGCAGCTCCCACCTGCTGCTTCCCTGTCCCTGGGCAAGGGAGGCAGCAGTGAATATGCAATTCTCCAAGAAAACCGCAGTGAGCTGTATTGTACCCCTGATTCTTATTCCAGGTGCTCCCCCGAAATCGATATTGCTATCTGCTCCTCTGCAGGAATGTGGCATGCTTGTCTTCATTGATCTTTCTTTTGGAAAAATACAGAGCAGAAGAAGTGATTGTTTCTCTCTCCGCTGGACATGTGCTATCTCCCAGACCAGCAGCCTGCAGCTGGTTTTCTTTGTCAAATTATTTTGGCTTAGCTGCCGTGATAATTACACAGCTGGGCAGTGGGAAATCCCGCCTAGTAGCTGACGCCTGCCTAATCGCTGCTGGTTGTGTTTGGAGACTCAAGGACCTGCTGTAATAACACCGCCACTTAATTAGTCTTTTCCTGAGTAACGGCTTTGGAAAGCAAAGGAATTGTAGCTTCCTAGATCCTCTTAACTATGTGAGTACACGATGGGTGAAAACAGTCTTAATAAAGAACCACGGAGGGAGCTTATGCAGCTGGATGTCAAACCTTGGCCCTGCCTCAGTTTCCCCTTCTTGGGTTTCTCACTATCTGGTGTCGAAAGAATCCAAATAACACCCACTCCTGGGGCATGGTCTATTGTAAGGACACTGCAGTTCAAATGTCAGAATAAATCTATATATTTCCTTCTCTGCCAGGGCTGTCTGGCGTGTCAACCACCTCTCCATTTGTGGGGCTTTCATCACAAGCAGCCCCAGCTCACCTTCCAGGCTAACCGCTCCACCTAAGGGCCTCTAAAACCAGCCTGTGCTGGTATTGTAGCTTGTTTCTAGGTTTTTATTAATGACAGAGTGTCTCTTCTGTATTTGGAGGGTTTGGATGCATGACTTAACAGCGAGCTGCATCGCAGTAATTTACTGTGCCTGTGCTTTCACCCTGTTGCAACTGGGAAACCTTTTGCAGAGATTTAAACTTTAAACTTAATTTATTCCCCTCGCCTTGCTTGTCTTGGGCTTGGGGGACAGCACTGTTAACCACGGCTCAGCTGACAGGCAGCAGTGCACTATGTCAAGGCTTAAATAAACTTTGCTGAAAATCAGATTAAAAATAGTGCGAGGGCTATTATTACCCAAATGCAGAAAAAAAAAAGCAAAACCTCAGCTGCTCCTCTTCCTCACCACCCACCCAGCGCTCTTAATCCTTCATTAACTCCTTCTCCTCACTTGCCCCTTGAGAACCTACCAGCCCCTCAGACCCTCCTCCTTATCCCCAACCTGCCCAAACTCCTGACAGATACCTTCATCCTCATAACCAGCCCCTGACCTGCCTCCTCCTCACCCACCCATTTCTTATTCCTTCCCTTCTCCAACCTGCCCCAAATCCATCTCTTCCTGTCATCAGTTCTTGTCTTGGCTGATCCCTCCAAACATCCTGCTCAAAGTCCTCCAAGTTGGCATTTTTGTTGCATGGCAATCCCATTTTTGCCTAAATTTGAGACTCCACCTCTGCTCTCTCCCCCCGGCACACTCTCCCACTTGCCACTGACATTTCCCTCCCCATGTTCACCTTCCTCACAGAAGTCCTAGCTCTGGCAGAGTCATCAAATACCTAGTTCAGTGCCTTAACCTAAGAAAACATCCAAACAGACCTTGAAAACAAGAAAAGAGAATATTTTCAGGAAAAAAGCAGCCATAAGATGGCTCTACTTTAAAGATTCCAAGATCTCTTAGTTTTAACTGGGCAAAGAATGGCTCTTTCAATGGCCATTTAATGGGAGATTGGTTGGAAGACTGAAATTCAAAACCCGGTCCAAATTCACATTCTCAGAACTTCAGGAAATTGAGATTTGTTATTGTAATTTTGGATCCATGATGTAAAAGTGCAGTCTAAACTCTGGCACTCAGACTCCAGTTCAAATTTCCCTCACTTCTGTGCAGGTTTTGGTTTCAGCTTTGGGTCAGATCAAAGTTATCCCTGGAGACAGGGTGCAAACACCTTCTCAGTTCTCAGTTGGGTTCGCTCTTCAGCTCCATCTTTGAGTTCAGTGCTTGGGGTAGAAAAGTATTAAAGTTCTTCATTTTCTTGTATTGTGTTTGTGTTAGAAGTCCATAATACTTATTTTTTGCTGTACATTTTTGATGTCCACTTTTCCTGTGCCAAACCTTGAATATTAATGCAGACTGTATCAGCCATGTACTTTGTGGAGCTTATGGTGGACCCAGAGCCAGCAGCTCTAACGAGCCTGTGGGTAAATGCTTTTTGGATGCTTTGGAGGACAAGTACCAGCACCTTCATCCCCCAGAACCATGGGCACAAAGGTGGTCCATGTGGTCCTAGTACAAGACTGAATTTAGACTCCAGATACTTCTTTTCCTTTCCTACATTTCTTAATTTCCACAGAGAGAATTCGTATTGCAGAGAAAAAGCTCAAGCCGTTCCCACCTTAGAGTTGTTTGTCCCCGGGTGGGTCAGCACGGCTGCTCCACAGCTGTAAAGCTTGGCCACGTAGTGGTCAAAACCAGACCATGGTCACAGCCCTGAGTCCCGTGGGCAAGAAAAGTGAGCTGGGGAGAGGAGATAAAAGTGAGGGTGTGATAGTCCCTCCAAAGGATCCTCTTACAGAGCTGGATGAAATTGTTCATTCAAAACATTCTTTTTGTAGAAAATGCCTTTAAAAAAAAGATTCTGTGGGGAATGTCCAATTTCAACAACAATTTTTGGGTTTTCATTGAGAAAGAAAAAGCTTGAAAAATGTGCAGTTTTTTGGCAAAGGAAAGCTAAGGCGTTTGGCGAAAACCCAAAACAAAACCAAAACCAAGAAACCCCAAATTGTTTTGGTTTGTGGCCAAAATGTTTCCAGTTTTTGATTGCCAGAAACCAAACATTTTTCAGTTTTTGCTTTTTCAATGAAAACCCCAGAACTTCTGCAGAACAATGTGAAGATAAGCTTTTGTTTTCACCGACTGTCTTTCATAGGAACAGAAACAATTTCTGGCTTTACCTTTTTCCTCCGTGGAAGGATGCATGTGTGACCATGGGACTGTGATGGCTTGCCTGCGAGCTCCCTTTGCGTGTCAACCTGAGCTGCAGCATTTTCTCTTCCTGGCTTAGCTCCTTCAGCCCTGGCTGCCTGCCCATCGCTGGCTGTCCATGGGCAGGTTTGAGCATCCCCTACAAAATACTTTGGACCTTCAGCTTCCAGAGGTGTCAGTAGCATCTGAGGATGGCAAACACATTGCGGGAGTAGCTGGGCATCATGCAGGATCTGGCCCTCAATAAAACGACCTTTGTCCTGGTGGGGAAGTCGGGGTTATGCAACACCTCTTGGCTTCTTAATTGTGATTTTCCAGCCTTGCTTCCCACCCACCGTGCCTGGGATTACACCTGTCTTAGTGTGCATGTTCTGCATTGCTGTGTTCCAGCTTGGATACACTCCCTTAAAAACAATTACTTCATGTGGCGGGTCTAGTTAACAGAGCTGCCTCTCGAGCTGCCTCTGACCCTGCAGATGCTAAGTGTTAGCACTTGTGTTGCTGTAATTCTCATTACCTCAGTGTAGACAAGACCTGTTTGCACCCTGAAAGCTTTAAAATATTTTAGGGTGATCAGCTACGGAGGGTTTGATGGTGGTGGTGGTTGATTTTTTTCTTCCCAACGATGCTGAGTGCCAATATCTGCCAACTATTTCACTGGAGCTATGTGAGATGGGCACCCGTGGAAGCTCAGCCAACTTTTTGCCCTTTACCACCCCACTGAAGTCATTGCCAAATATAAAGCCAGGCCCTTGTGGATTTTCTTCTTGGTTTCAGATGTGAAGGTGACCAGCTGTTTGAGTGTTGCAGAGATCTCTGGAGAACAGTACGTGTTCGGTTTGGAGATGAAGGGCTAAATTCAGACCATTTGTGCTCTTGGCATGATGCTCATCTTCATCGGCTCTGTGTTTGCTTTAGAAGTCAGACTAGCTGGCATGTCCTGGCTGCCTGCTAACGTGGATTAATTCTGACTCTCTTCAGGCTTCAAGGAAACAGATTGTGGAGGGGTTTTCATCACAAGAGGCATTAAAGAAGCTAGCAAGGTATCTTAACCTGAACCACGTCACCGATGGCTTTCAATCAGGAAGGAGGACAGATGAGATTAACCTCAAAAACCCCTTGGCTTCCTTGCGGAGACTGTAAACCACAGTGCCAAGTGAGAGAGGAATGCAGGAAGGGGATCATTTTTATGTGGACATGTAAGGAACTGGACTTAGACCACCAAGCCCATTCCACATTGGCCACTGAACAGTCATCAGAGGGTGTTGACTTTTGACCACTACTGTTTTTGTTAACAGGGAAAATAAAACCATATGTTGCCTAAGTAGATGCACAAAACTTTTCTCCAAATCCCTACAGACAAACTGTCAGCAGCAGAAGTATTTACTTTGGTAATGCAGCTGGGCTTAATCCCAGCCCCATTGTGTTTGTGCATGCCTTTTCACCACTGAGCTCAATAACATGCTGTTTGCGAAGAGGGTGAATGAATGCATGCAGTATGATTTTGGTTATTAGGCCTATCGGTTACAGCCCGAGACAAAAGGCTGGAGACAACAATGGTAGCACTACATAGGCACTGCTCATGCTTCGAGTTAGGCTAAATGGAAATCTTAGTCATCAGTCACGTCAACTAGCCATCAGCTTGAGGTAGGCCAGCGGGACTTGGCCCAGTGGTGTGGATCCTCAGCTGTCTTAAATCAGCGTAAATCCAGTGTAGTCCAAGGAGCCACAGCTGAGGATTCTGGCGCCTACTGTCTATTTGTGAGTTTAGTGGTTGCTGAATACTTAATTCGCTGGGCTGCAGGCTCCCGCAGCTGAGCAATGGATGTGCTCGCAGCCTGCTCCTTCCCGGCTCGGGGGACAGCAAACCCTGGTGGGGTCCCTGGCTGGGACTTCTGCAGGTGCCAGCCTTCATCTCAGGGTTGGGGTCCTGGGTGACTGCTCCTCCTGTCCCTCCTGCTGTCCTGGGGAAAGTGGTGTCTCTGTGTCTGAACAAGCTGGTTGAAACATTGCAAGGACTGAGGGCAAGAGCAGTAGTTGGGTGGAAAGGCTAGTGTATAGAGGTAGGGTGCTCGTGTTAAGTAGATTTATAATTTGGGGGGGTTCAGTCAGTGAACTGGTGATGGTGATGGTAATGGGGAATGCACAGCTCTGACCTCAGGTTAGGTACTCTATGATGCGCTCTCCATGGAGGACATGTCCAGGAATGAGCTGCCTCCTTGTGTGATAAGCTGACGTGCAAGGAATATGTTGCATGTGTTTCTGCAGGGCTTTGGCTTGGGCATGCATTTAAAATGGTGCCATTACCGAGTTTTTGAAGCTGCCTGTGGCTTGGGTGCACCTGATATCATGGAATCATAGAATCATAGAATGCTTTGGGTTG
>VYZW01003150.1:6027-18727 GCA_013401315.1 Balaeniceps rex | reverse complement strand
TGTTTAAATATTCAGTGCCATAAATAAAGTTTTTAATAATTTCTTCTGTAATAAATGCTCTAATTTAAATGTGACAAATGTATTAATTGGGTCTATCATATTAGGACATACCCAAATACTCCTTTATAATGCTAGAACAGTTCAACATTTCTTGGCCATCTGTAATTATATACTTACAGAATAGATAGCCCAAGGATACCTTCTACTGTGACATTTTAAAATTATGTCAGAGAAGAATAAATACAAGCCGAGTGTTTTTCCATCCATCCAAATCTCTTCTCTTCTTACTTGTGTAAGTCAAAACTTAACCCAAGCTATAAATACAGTTCATTACACTTTTTTTATGCCTGGCTAAGCCAGTTGCTGCTGCTTTCATGTTCAAGCAACACATGCACAGGCATGTGGCCATATTAATAACTCTCATTTGACTCAGGAATGCCACTGAAAGTTCATTCCTCCATACATCACTCTGAAGCAGAAAGGTTCAAATTCCAAGTGGATATCTAATAATCCAAGTGACTCTCAAACGTACTCAGAGAATATTGCTGCATTGTCTCAGTTCTGTCCCTTATTTAGACATACAGAAGCACTTCCCCCCATTTGAATCTTTCAGAACATTTCATAAGGGTTTTTTTGGACAAAAGAACAGAAGAAAAATTAAAAGCAGGATGCATTCCTACTATAGTAACCATACCTCAACCTGTTACAAAATAACCTTCTTTAACTGAAAAATAATAGCAGGGTTTTTTTTCAAATAGCTGCGCTTACACATTTTACTTACTGTCAGCAGTCCCCAGTTGGAAAAGGAGAAACTTATAGAAACAGAAGAATTTTTCTGTATAGTTTGTGCCTATTCAGGACAGCATCACTACACTTCTGTATTAGGATTATGCTTATAATTATATGACACATCAGATGACAGTTGACTTTCTTATATATCTGTATGTTAAACAGAATATTCAAAAACTTAGCAAGATTATTGACATATCACAAAATCCTTTAGTGACATTCATTTCCCAAAAGCTCAGGTAATACGATGTGATTGACACAGTATGAGAAATTAATCTAGTGAAGTTCCTGACATTTTTTTTCTGTTTTTACTATATTGCTGTTGACTGCACATTCTGTTCTCACTGCTGGTGAAGAAAAGACCATTATTTCTGTCTCAAGTAGTTTTATATGACTTTTAAAAAGCTTTTAGACACAGTAGCTACATTTACATTGGAATATTTTTCAAGTGTGTTCTGCAGACGGAGCAGAAAGTCAGTGTCTAGCAAGACACACTGCTTGTTTCCTTTTATAGAACATGTAAATGGTGATTCATAAGACTTTCCCTGAGTAACAACTGCCCAAACAAGATTGATGTAATTCATATTGTGAATTCCAACAGCTAACCATAAGGAAAATTTAAGGGTTATGAAACATATTTTCAATTGTAAAAAAAATGCAGAAAGTTTATAATGTTCAAGGTTTTCTGTGTGACATCACTAACCTTCTGGTGACTCTACATCAAAAGAATAGAAGAAAAAGGAATGGTACCTTTTTTGATACAAAGAAAAAGAAGATGTAGAGCTGGAAATAATTTAATTGTCGCGGTTGTGGTCTTATGACAGTTAGGACTTGGCTTTGAATGGTTTTCTCCCTTAATCTGCTTTTAGTACCTCAGTAATCACAGTTACCACAAACAAGCCCAGGCAAGACTGATCAAGCAAGTAAGAATATGACTGTAAATAATGAAGGGAGCTATTCTTAAAGAACAACAGAGGTTTTAAACTACATATGGAAAGGAATTTTACTGTTCTTAAAAAAAATTCAAAACAAAAATTAAAATTAAAAAATTTATTTTATTCTAAAATATGCTCAGTCAGCAATCAATACTGCAAGTGTGGAGAACAACTGATTTTCTAACTGTGTTTCTTCCATGGCCCTAATAAAACTCAGGCAAACTTTATATTCCAAAATGTCAAAATCATCATTTTGTCATCAGGGATTATTTCAGTGACTTCACAGAGATGTAAATGACTATATAAACTTCAAGGTCATGGAGAAGCAAAAACTTTTGCTTTAAAGCCTTATTGTGCACCTTTTGTAGCTATTTTAAGTTTTTCTATTAACTGTAATTTATTTGTCTCCAGAAATTGTAACCAAGAGGTTATACTTAACAAAATCTACAGATCTGCAATGTTTAGTTTTCTAAGACACTAGGAGATGAAGACGTTTCTTCTCCCTGAATTACAATATATTCACATACTATAGCTTAAAAAGTTCCTGGTTCATTTAGGAAACAGGAAAATAAAATTTAAAGGAACAACAAGAGAAGAGAGAGAAAAATAATCATCAGGAAACTGGGAAAAAAAAAGAGCAGAGAAGGAAGGATACAAGTACCAGGGAACATAACTCAGGTGTGATACTCCCTCTCAAAAAGCTGTTATGCTTAAGCTTAATCTGCAACCTATTTGAATATCAAGACCACTAAAAATTTTGGAAATTAAAAAAAGTCAATAAAACAAGAATCTTAAATGGCACTGGGCTGCCGTAATTCTGCCCCAAAGACAAATTGGTCAGTCACTTTCCTATCAGTACTAAAACCCCAAACTGTTTCCTATGAACAGGTGTTCAGTACAAGTGTGCTGACCTTAGTGAGCCAGGTGCTATAATTACCCTCTCCCACATGCAAGTTTGGACAAACGTTAGCTCAGCGTAATGACACTTGTTCAAGTGACTGCCACGCAGAGTCTTAGGAATTAGACTTCCTTTGTGCAGGAAGCTTTAATGCCATCTTAGTATCTCAGAAAACCAAGGCACTAAGATTTTATCATTTTGACACAGCATTGATTTATTCTTCAACGACAAAGGTAGCTGTAAAATTGTATTTAAGATTTATTATCATGGAATTAAGATGGTATTTAAATAACAAAAATACCTTTTATGGACCCACCTGACTAAGTGGGGCAAAGCATCTTTGCCAACAGGTTGACCAATTTGGTAAGGAGAACTTTAAACTAGTGTCCTGGTTTCAGCTGGGATAGAGTTAATTTTCTTCCTAGTAGCTGGCATAGTGCTGTGTTTTGGATTTAGTAGGAGAATAATGTTGATAACACACTGATGGTTTAGTTGTTGCTAAGTAGTGTTTATACTAGTCAAGGACTTTTCAGCTTCCCATGCTCTGCCAAGTGCACAAGAAACTGGGAGGGGGCACAGCCAGGACAGCTGACCCAAACTGACCAAAGGGCTATTCCATACCATATGACATCATGCTCAGTATATAAACTGGGGGAGTTGGCTGGGGGGAACCGATTGCTGCTTGGGGACTGGCTGGGCATCAGTCACTGGTGGTAAGCAATTGCATTGTGCATCACTTGTTTTGTATATTCTTTTACCATTATTATTATTATTATTTTCTCTTCCTCTGCTGTCCTATTAAACTGCCTTTATCTCAACCCACAGGTTTTACTTTTTTTTTCCTATTCTTTCCCCATCCCACTGGAGTGGGAGAGGGTGAGCGAGTAGCTGTGTGGTGCTTAGCTGCCGACTGGGGTTAAACCATGAAACTTGGAAATGACAGGGGAGGGAGATGATGTCCAACAATCAACTGAGGAAGTGGTGGACCAGGCTGGCAAAAAACCACTATGGGCAGAAGAAGCCTTCTGATAACAAACAGGGCTGAAAGGGGCGCACTTCAAGCACATGCACATAAATATGTGAATGTCTACAGGACAGTATCACAGGAAAAGCTCTTGGGCCTTTTCTGGGAAATCAGCATGACTGGGTACCTCTCCAAAGAGCCTGCATTTATGCACACAGCACAGAGAACGAACAGGAGGAACTGGAGGTCTACATGCAGTTGCAGAGTTATGATGTCAATGGGATCACAGCTGCATGGTGGGACAACTTACATGCCTGGACTGCTACTATGAAGGTGAGGAGGGAAAGGTCACCTTTTGCATGAGAGCAGTGGGAATGCATGGAACTAAGCTGGGAACAGACAATGAGCCAGCTAAGAGCTGATGGGTCAGGATGGTAGGCAAACATGGGCAACATCATGGTAGGTGTCTGCTACAGACTGCCTGATCAAGATGCAGAAGTAGATAAGGCCTTCTTAGACAACTGGAAGAAGCCTCGTGTTCACAGGTTCTTGCCCTCATGGAGGACTTGAACCACAACTATCTGCTGGAGAGACAACACAGCAGGCATAGGTAAGACCACTGCCTTTGCCTCACTCTTTACTGGCAAGACTGGCCCTCAGCAATCCCAGTCGCCTGAGAACAATAGGAAAGTCCAGAGCAAGAAGGACAGCCTCGATGGAGAAGGATCAGGTTAGGGAATATTTCAACAAATGGGATATTCACAAGTTCTGCTCACAGCTTGACAGAAGAGGTCCTGGGGGTCCTGGTGGACATCAAGTTGACCCTGACACAGCAATGTGCCCTTGTGGCAAAGAAGGCTAACAGCCTCCCAGGTTGTATTAAGAGCAGTGCTGCAGGGAGCAGGTTGAGGGAGGTGATTCTTCCCCTCTGCTCAGCTCTGGTAAGACATATCTAGGACATTGTGTCCAGGTCTGGGCTCCCCAGTACGAGAGACATGGACATACAAGAGCAAGTCCAGCAAAGGGCCACTAAGATGACTAAGGGATTGGAGCATCTCACATGTGAAGAAATACTGAGAGCTGGGACTGTTCAGCCTGGAGAAGAGAAGTCTCAGAGGCAATCTAAGAGACATGTAAAAATATCTAATAGAGGGAACAAATAAGANCTGGGATAGAGTTAATTTTCTTCCTAGTAGCTGGCATAGTGCTGTGTTTTGGATTTAGTAGGAGAATAATGTTGATAACACACTGATGGTTTAGTTGTTGCTAAGTAGTGTTTATACTAGTCAAGGACTTTTCAGCTTCCCATGCTCTGCCAAGTGCACAAGAAACTGGGAGGGGGCACAGACAGGACAGCTGACCCAAACTGACCAAAGGGCTATTCCATACCATATGACATCATGCTCAGTATATAAACTGGGGGAGTTGGCTGGGGGGAACCGATTGCTGCTTGGGGACTGGCTGGGCATCAGTCACTGGTGGTAAGCAATTGCATTGTGCATCACTTGTTTTGTATATTCTTTTACCATTATTATTATTATTATTTTCTCTTCCTCTGCTGTCCTATTAAACTGCCTTTATCTCAACCCACAGGTTTTACTTTTTTTTTCCTATTCTTTCCCCATCCCACTGGAGTGGGAGAGGGTGAGCGAGTAGCTGTGTGGTGCTTAGCTGCCGACTGGGGTTAAACCATGAAACTTGGAAATGACAGGGGAGGGAGATGATGTCCAACAATCAACTGAGGAAGTGGTGGACCAGGCTGGCAAAAAACCACTATGGGCAGAAGAAGCCTTCTGATAACAAACAGGGCTGAAAGGGGCGCACTTCAAGCACATGCACATAAATATGTGAATGTCTACAGGACAGTATCACAGGAAAAGCTCTTGGGCCTTTTCTGGGAAATCAGCATGACTGGGTACCTCTCCAAAGAGCCTGCATTTATGCACACAGCACAGAGAACGAACAGGAGGAACTGGAGGTCTACATGCAGTTGCAGAGTTATGATGTCAATGGGATCACAGCTGCATGGTGGGACAACTTACATGCCTGGACTGCTACTATGAAGGTGAGGAGGGAAAGGTCACCTTTTGCATGAGAGCAGTGGGAATGCATGGAACTAAGCTGGGAACAGACAATGAGCCAGCTAAGAGCTGATGGGTCAGGATGGTAGGCAAACATGGGCAACATCATGGTAGGTGTCTGCTACAGACTGCCTGATCAAGATGCAGAAGTAGATAAGGCCTTCTTAGACAACTGGAAGAAGCCTCGTGTTCACAGGTTCTTGCCCTCATGGAGGACTTGAACCACAACTATCTGCTGGAGAGACAACACAGCAGGCATAGGTAAGACCACTGCCTTTGCCTCACTCTTTACTGGCAAGACTGGCCCTCAGCAATCCCAGTCGCCTGAGAACAATAGGAAAGTCCAGAGCAAGAAGGACAGCCTCGATGGAGAAGGATCAGGTTAGGGAATATTTCAACAAATGGGATATTCACAAGTTCTGCTCACAGCTTGACAGAAGAGGTCCTGGGGGTCCTGGTGGACATCAAGTTGACCCTGACACAGCAATGTGCCCTTGTGGCAAAGAAGGCTAACAGCCTCCCAGGTTGTATTAAGAGCAGTGCTGCAGGGAGCAGGTTGAGGGAGGTGATTCTTCCCCTCTGCTCAGCTCTGGTAAGACATATCTAGGACATTGTGTCCAGGTCTGGGCTCCCCAGTACGAGAGACATGGACATACAAGAGCAAGTCCAGCAAAGGGCCACTAAGATGACTAAGGGATTGGAGCATCTCACATGTGAAGAAATACTGAGAGCTGGGACTGTTCAGCCTGGAGAAGAGAAGTCTCAGAGGCAATCTAAGAGACATGTAAAAATATCTAATAGAGGGAACAAATAAGATGAGGCAAAATCTTCTCGGAGGTGCCCTGTGACAGGACAAGAGGAAATGGTGTCACGATCCAAACTGGACTGTCCAGGGACGATCGTGGAGGTTCTGTGATTCCCTTGGGCTAAATTAAGGTGAAACAACACCAAACAATCAATTAAACACTTTATTGATGGCAAAAAACTACCTGAACTTGGAAAGCGTAATGGTAGGCAGCGTGGGTTCTAATTGCAAATGCTTATAAGCTTGCAGAAAGGAGAGGAATAAAAGGCGGGGGAGAGAGAGAGAAATCACCACCCTTGGATCCCGCGATGTTGATGGTAAATGTGGCAATCCTCCAGTGACGGGCATGCATGTGGCAGTCCTCTGGTGGTGGGCGCGCTGCTCTTGCAGCGCAGGGCCTCCAACTGCGCCAGCAGCGCCGGCCCAGGTGGGAGAGGCAGGTCCAGAGCAGCAGCAGCGTGGAGTCCTCCAGTGGTGGGGGCACGAAGGTGGCTCCTCCAAGTTCTGTCTTGTGTAGGCTAGCCCCCGCCTCTAGTCTTGCCCCCTTGAAGACTTGTTCCATAATGTTCTTCATCTTCTGCGCAGGCACCAATGTGGGGGGGTGGTGGTCACGAGGGGTCTTTCAGGTGGTCTTGAGCCCCTTCCCCAGATAAACTCCTGTCATACAGGGTGAGTTGCTAGGCACATCAGAAGGCAGAACTGCTCATCCTTCCACATGCCTCCAGGCTCCACGACAATTGCCTTCTCACCTGTGGTGTTATGCAGGCCTCAATTTGTTGCTATGGAGACCTTAACTTGTCTCTATGCAGACCCCAACCTGTCCCTCCACAATGTTTGAGACATTTACTCTTTCAGTCTCTCACAAATGGACACAAATTGAAATACACAAAATTCAGTTTAAATGCAAGACAAAACTTTTTACTGTGAGAGTAGTCAAAGACTGAAACAAGTTGCCCAGAGAGGTGGTAGAGTGTCCAATACTTGAAGATATTCAAACCAACTGGACATGGTCCTGATTAACCAGTTCTAGCAGGGGGTTGGACTAGACATTCTCCAGAGTTCCCCTTTAAACCTCTTCCATTCTGCAAATCTGTGATTCTGTGAATAAGATGGTGTGCATTTTCTGACTTTTAGATTTTCTTGAATTTTATAGTTTCTATACAATTGCCAATGAAATATTTTACCTTCTTTTTGACCTCATAATGGTTAAAAGACATTTCGAAGGCCACAGAAATGAAAAATATTCCTTCCCATACCTGCTACTCCCCTTCTTTGACAGATGAACCACTTTTTCTCCACTGATCTCACCTGACCTTTGGTTCTCCCTAATTCCTCCTTGTTATCTCCTGTCCTCTTTAAAAGCTACATTATGCACTCCTACTCTCATCACCTTTCATTCTGCTCTGTGATGGTAAGTAACTTTTAGCTTTACCTTTTCACAAACATAGCATCACCTTCCTGCCTCTTAAACTGAGAGAAATTATGCAATGAACAGCCTACTTGATGCCACTAAGATTCTTCGGGAAATCGAGTAAAAGCCACATGCCAATTACCTTATGAGACTGAGTGAGATCCCATAAATTTTCCATTGAGTTTCTCTCTCCTTCTTTTCCCAGTTGTACAGAATTAGAAAGCTCTTTTAACAACTTCATGCTCCCGTTCTCCGTGAGGACTTATTTTTTAGAACCTACAGAATCAGACTAAACAAGGTTCCTTCAAGCAGTTATTGAGATCACTAGGTCTGTTTCCTACTTGCATATACTACAAGTTTAGACCTGTGCTGTACTTACACCTACTACATGTCTAGCATCATGATATTTAGGTGACACATCGCCAATCAGCACTGCTTTGCAGTGTACCCTTGATGCACCTGCATTACAGATTACTATTGATACTCCATCCCTAATAACCCATGTGATCCCACTACCTCCTGCTTACCAAAATCATCAATTGCAGAGGACAACTGTAGTGTCTTCACTAAAATTCCAGCTTGGACACATTTTGTAGCGATATCTACTCTCCTGAGCTATGCAAAGAGATTGAGGGAACTCATGCTCAATGAATCTTAAACTTATATAAATTTCTGAAATGCACATGGGGTGCATGCTTATGCGGTACTGGTGATGAAGAAGGCTGTACTTTACACGCAGATGATGTTGTCTCATTTGTTAAAAAAAAGTACATCCCATATTCTTCTTCTCCTTTTATTGTTCATCCATCATCAACGTAGAAACATCTAGGTCACATGTCCAGCTATTTATGATGCTGATAGTAGAGAAACTACAACCACTTGCTGCTGGCTACTGCAATTCTTTGTGGTTTTCCACAAAGATTTAAGGAGATTTCCTTTATTTTTCTGCATGCCAGAGACAAATTTTCATGATGCAAAGTTAGTACGTCTCTTTCCTACTAGGCTTTTTGTAGAGAGTTATTGTTCAATCTGTGAAGTAGGTCTGTCTGGATCAAAATAATGCAAAATAAGTTCTATTGCTCTAAATTTCACCCATTGCCTGGTGAAGACTCACCATGCTACATTATAATCACACCCTTCTTTGCATGTGCTCTACAAATAAACCATGGTTTTTCAAAATATGGCATCATAATTTGCAACATTCACTAGATAATCATTCTCTCTATTTCTCTGAGTCTGTGTAACAATCCATTATGTTACTTTTATATTTCCTCTTGCCTTTCAGTTATATCTCCTCACACAATACAAAGTTCTTTATGTACTGTATGTACATGAGATGTAATCTTCCACCGGGCAGAAAGCCCTGAAATTGTTTTAAACGTCAGCCTGCAGAATTTTCTCTTGTGGGTAAAAGGCATTTTACAACTGGACCATATATTATGCAGCACAGTGTAAAATATGAAATGAAATGCTGTAGAACTCAACTGATTGGCAATACGGGCCATTAATAACAATCACAAAACAATTTACCAACATTAGTGTCGAATTTCCACATGTAAGCCACAAGGCTGGACTACTGGTATATCTTACATATCAATGTAACATGCCAGCATGTATGAGCTTAATTTAAGATTTTATTTGTCTGTCACCCTTCAAGATTGTTCTCCACAACCACAACTTTGATGTTTGATATGTTTCTTACCAAGCACTTATTGAAGTTTATGGACCCTTCCCCCTGTTTTTTGTCCCTGTATTGGAATTCACTTGACTCATGTAAATAATGTTTGAGTAATATTTATGTTATAATTTTGCATTTTCAAGAACTTAGGTATTTCTCATGATTTTGGAGGAAAACTTAACAATGTAAATCTCATTGGCTAAAAAAATTGCAAGTGCTAACCAGAGGAGGTTGATTTATTTATTTTTCCTAAGCAACTGGAGCAGGCAATACTGCAAATATAATATATACAGATAACATTACTTCTCACTTATTCCGCACCATTCTGAACAATTCCTCTCTGTAATTCCTGCTGTATGGTAATAGGAAGCCAGTTCCTTTCTGCAGCATTAAGACTCTTTCTTCCTTTAATCGCTTCTGAAATAATCTCTCTCCTCTCTCCTTATATCTCTTAAACAATAAATAGTAGATGTCAAGGGAGACATAAACTCCATAAGGCATGATAAAGTTAACAGGAAAAGTTTTGGTTGTTTGGTGTTTTGTTGTTGTTTTTAATGAAAAGAAGCCTGTCTGATTATTAATGGTTTCTATGATCACAAAGTTAGTACCTTCTTCTCTTATTAAAACAAATAACTTCAGTTCTCAGACCTTATGGTTCCAGTAATACATTTTTCTAACAGCAAGGGAAGTGCATACAGTGCAAAACATCCATCAACAGCACCATTTATGGCCATATAATCAGCTTTTCCAGCACTGTACAGAAGAAATGGCAACTGTCTTTCTGCATCAATAGGACCATACTGAGACACATTTTAGGGCAAAAGAGAGTCTATTATTATCTTTTGTCTCATCATCTGATAATCCAAAGTACTGATGTTTCTAGGAATTCCCATAGGCTTCCCTGCTGGAAACACCCTGCTTAGCAGATAATGTAGGTTAAATAAACGAAGGAGTGCTAACTTGCAAAGTCTTGCAATGACTTACTAAGAAAAATTTCAATTCTGCGTAAAGACAACAGTTGACTGAAATTGAAGAGCAGAAATGAAATCTTATGCACAAAAAATACTTAATTTATGTAAACATGTGCAGCATGACCATGATGGAACAGTGCAGAAACAAACGTAGAGAAGATCGAAACCAAGTATGTATACTTGGCTGTTCAGATTTTTCAATGCAGATGTCTTTCAAGGAAGTAATTATAAGGTAGTTAAGTTCACGATATTTTGTATAGTGAGAGAAAAAATATAGAAATACTATATTAAAAAGAGAAAGGTATTTGGAGAGCGTAGTTTGGCCCATTTCCTGCTTCTCATAGTGAAATATTGACTTGAGAACTCCCACCACCTGTGCAGAGCCAGGCTTAAAAAATGAAGTAGGGACATGTCAGCATATTTATTGGCATAAATAATTTTCAGTATCATGAATTGTGAACAGTGTTCACATCAAATTATCTAAAGCTTGGACTGTAGTTTTGTTTCTATAATGAGTGCTGTTTTCTCATGGGTCAATAATCTTGACAAACTAGTTAGCTGGAATGGCTTTCTTACAAAGCAATAAACAACAAATAACACTTCCTCAGCCAAATCTAAGAAGCAGCACTTACAAAAGAGGCAATTTTTGGCATGTTTATTGAAAACTTGTCCTCTTCCAAGCTGACTTCGTTATTTTGAAGCCAGAATAATTACTTCTTATAGTACCTACAGGAAAAATACTGGGAGCAAAATCAGCTCAGTGGGACATCTGGTCTTCTTTAATAGCATTCATAATTTAAAGAAGTTACTTTATAGGTATAGCACCTAACCCTTCCCAATCCCCAACTATACATTTGAATATGTGGTTTATTGGGCAATAGGAATATTTTTATTTAGCCGTTGAGATTTTAATTGTGCCCCCACAGCTCCTATTGCTCTGTCTAGCAAATTTAAGGGATTTGGTGTTACTAAAAAAGAAAACCAGACTTTGTAAATAGGCAAAAGTCTTTGGATTTTGGTAGAATGAGACCATGTGTATTTAGCAGTTAGCACAGACGAACAAGAGAAGATCAGCAAACCTGAATAATTGGGTTGAGAACTTACTGCCCACACTGTATGAATTTTATAGGCTATTTCAACTAGCTCCACTCTATCTCAAGGGACCAAATGCCCACTGATGGCTGATGTGCATTGAGCACACTCCTGGAGAGCATCTGTAATTTAGTTTTGTCTGAGAGGAGTCCAGTTCAAGCACTCAGAGACTTCTCCACAGCATCAACCAAAGCACAGCAAGCAAAAACAATTGGGCTATTCACCTGAAAAACAGACTTTTGTTCCAAACTAAAACACTAGTGTTCGTCACACTGACACACACCCAGATATATCACTCTTTTTCACAGGGCAGAATTAAACATTGATGGTCATATTATAACAAGCAGATTTGTTCAGGGATAATGATCATGCTAATAATTTTAAGAAACATAAAGGTATGGGGAATGTTACTCTTGGGGAAGTAAACTTTCAATACATAATCAGAAAACAAAAAGTTTTTACTCATAGTAGAAGGTAGCTATTCTTGAAAGTCATCAACATCTAGTCATCTTTATCAGATAGATATTAATTAGCTGACTCTCAGGGGTTTAAATCAGTTTGCAGTTATAGATTACTTTAGCACTCATAGAAGTTTCACTTCTTCCCAGAGAGAAAAGTCCCTCTACCCTGAATGCATTAACTGGAACATTTTATCCAAGGTTTCAGTTTTTAATTCTGNCCTTGGTTACAAGCCAGCTTTACTTCATTCTTCAGTGTATAGGTGAACTGGAGCAGCCACTGAGCAACCGGAGATGAGTCACATTTTGCTGTCAGTGATTTTGACAAGATGTTCATCGTGTCTTGAATTTGCAATATAATGGCCTACTAGGTTTAAGAACATTGATAAATTTTGCTTAAGCTAAGGAAAATAAGAGATGGAAGACTCAATGACATCAGTTAAGATAGTTGCATGTTAATACTTATGCATAGGTAAGTAAGGCTAAACAGGAACAGAGGCAACCCTAATGTAAATGGGGGGCTTCAGAGCTCAGGTCCCTTATGGGGGTGGGCATATATAGGATTGCACGTCACTAAAAAAGGGAATTGGACAGCCTCTATTAAATCTATGAGCGGAC
>VYZW01003149.1:60685-81829 GCA_013401315.1 Balaeniceps rex | reverse complement strand
GAGTGCATTTCATGATCAGTTTGTTTACAGGACTCCCATTTTCTCTGCAAATACAATTTTAAGTACAGTGTTAAACTAATCCCTGTAATTTAAGCCAAAGGCAAGCAGCTGAGAAACGGGAAAGAGGTGCACTATCCTTGGTGTTGCTTAGCTCTTCAGGTATTTTGTAGAAAAATATGGCTATTCTCTTTGGAGACATTTACTGCCAAGCAAGATTTCAAGTGCAGAAGGGAATAAAAGGAAGAAATTTTGTGGCTTCAATACAAATGCCTCTCAAATTAGTAGTTGTAAACACATTTATTCAAGATTCTACTATGACTTCTGATGTTTTGGGTCCCAAACACACGTATGTATTTGAGAGCTTCTAGATGTACAGAACTACAAGGAAACTTAACAGAAGATGGGAGGAGTAATCCTTTCTGAAAACAGATTAAAAGGAGACCATAAAGTATACTGCCACCCAACCCCTGCATCTCTCATAAACATTAAATTACTTTTCAGAGCATAAATATGTTCCTTGACTTCACCAAAAGCAGCACACCAGAATGCAACTTACTCAGCTGTAACGCAGCAGTACTATTGAACTTTCCTTCTAGTCAATAAAGTAGCATACAGAAATTTTTGCTGGTTTCTGTTGCTATAAGCTCACTTCCCATGCACTATTGCTACCCACCGGAGCTGTGGCTAGATCAACAATATCATTAGGTTGTTAATCATTTGGATCTATCAGCAAATAAAACCAAAATATTTTTTCCTCCCTTACATTTCCTCTCCCCATCTACTTTCAAAAAAATACCATGAAAGAGAGGCACCCTTTGCCAAAATGCAAACTCATCTCATTGCTTTGTAGTTATCAAGCTGTAAGAAGCCACTCAGTGTCACAAGAAACCAGTACATCGAGCAACACTATAACCTTGCTGGTCTTGCTAAATTCCCACTTTCACTTACGAGCTCGCAGGCGTTTCATCACCATAAGATCACTAGAACTCTCCCTACTGTGCATAAAGAATGTAATGTATTTTGCTGGAAAAGGCTTAAAATATTTGGGTTTGTGTCAAACCTCCCAACTTCTCCTTTGATTATATGGGTTTACAGCACAAACTGTATGATTTTGTCACTGTCACACAGCTGTTCTAATGACACAACAGAGCTGATGAGTGTGTTGACACCTCAGCACAGAAGTGGCATACAGCTTTACTGCCTACAGAAGATGAGATAGAAGGAAAGCATTGCAATATGCGATCACTAACCTGACTGAAGGGATGTGAAGGAGAATGATTTGGAAAGAAAAGTACCCTGCTTTTTCCAAGATCCAGAAGACAGTTTGTTCCCTTACATTTGGCTAGGAATTTGACTGCAAGAAGGGTCTTAAACCTGTAAAAGAGCTTGTAACATTTTGCTATAAAATTGACTTATGTATTGCCAATGCTGATTTTTAGTTTAGTAAAACTATTGCCACTAAAGCAGAGAGTTAGTCTTACCCTCTCCACTCCTGTGTAGAAATAAGGAGGCTGCTTCCAATGGTTTACAGACAGGGTTTGTTCCTCCCTTGACACTTGCATGTAATTCTCATTAATGGAAGTGGGAGTTTCGTGTGTGCACAAAGGGGAAAATTAGACCCATATAGCCATCATGTTGCAGTTTCTTAAGGGACTGACTACTAATCACTACCTTTCAGCAACATCCACTTCTTCCTATTAATTTCTTTTCAGCTTGCAAATCTCCAAAGGAAAGCATTGGTAAGCAGAGTGCTCCTCAGTGTATCAGCAGTGCTTTGACCTCTTTAGGAACATGCAACATATCCTCTGCAGCTTGTCCTTGAGTGCTTCCCTGGAAAAGTCTTAGTCGGTTCCTCTAGAGCACCTTGTTACATTGACTTGGAATTAAGTACTGCAGAACAAATTACAGAAAAGCATACAGCAATTGAAGACACTGGCCCAACTGGCATACTTTCCTAAGAGCATCTGCCTCTGAAAGTACAAACAAGTTAAAAACAAACAAACAAAAAATACAAACCTAGCAAACTTTCTCAATGTTGAAGGTGTAACAAGGGTCATCTCCTTTGGAAGATGTTAGAGGCACCTGAGACACGACAAAATGCAGTACAGGCATGCAGTACAAATTGAAAACTCAATTTGTATATTGTTTTAAATGCAAATATGTGAACTTAAATTTCGAGGTCATTCCTGAGAGAATTAAGCTCTTTCATTTTACTTTAGTTTGTAGATTAATCATTAAATAAATAAAAATTGCCAAGCCTGGAAGATTTTTTCCACATGGACAAAATAATACAAAATTGGTATCAAAAGTAGAAAAATAAATCTTTAAAATTTCATTACAGAAAAATAACACAGTTGCTTACCAAACTTCTGAATAAAAAAAAAACAAAACCACAAACACATCAGACAGTGTATTCACAAAGATTTTAATTTTCTGCATTGCAAATCTAACTTGAAAATAAAACAATGTACAACCTCTGTGAAGCATAAAAGTCAACATGGTCTTCTGCATGGCCATGTCATCAAAAGATGCTGCTGAGCAAAAATTGTATGTCATATGCAAACAGTGATCTTGTCCCAGAAAACTATCCCAGTACAATGACAAGTATGAAGACTTCAACAGATTTCCCAAAAATACCCAGCCAACAATAATAAAATGCAGGTAGAGACAAGTCACAAAGCAAAAACAGGATCATCCATGCAGCCAGCATAACAAAGGAGAAATTGATACAACAAAACTCTTTATAACAGAGTATAAAACAAGAGAAATTTATTTTTCTCGGGCTGTCAAAGATCATAATTTATTCAAGAAAGTGAAAGGAAAAAAAAAAGACAGTTATACAGCAGGAGCAGCAGCCCACTTTACAGGAACCTGTTACTGCTGGTTATATATCAAGGGTTCAACCACCTTTAACTTCCTGAGGGACAGGTTTCTTTCTTCCACGCTTTGACACTATTGCTATAAATTAGCATGGCAACACAGCCTGATGGAAGAGGCAAGGAGAATGATAGTTTACCTACTGCAAATTCTCCAGCATTTTTTTCATCTGAGATTGCTGAGCTGTTAAATCTGAAGGTTTTCTGTAAGAACTAATTTCTAATGTCTAAATGGGAAGGTTAACTTTAGTATTTTTACTTATAGTTTATTATACAAATTTTTAAAATTGACAGCAAAGAATTCTTGATAGTATGTTTTGGTTTTCTTAAAGAATATTAATAATTTATTTTCTTTTCAAAATTAGTTTTATTTATTAAACTCTTAGAATTTCACAAAGATGGGAACTGTTTTTCTCTTTGTGTTTTTCTGAACCAACTGTATTTATCCGTGTATTTGATGTTCAGACACCACAGTAACAAATGTATATGGAATAAAGTGGACATAAAACTGTCATAAGGGAAACAGCCCAAAGGAAAAAAAGAGTGAGGATAGAGAAAGGATTTGAAATGACAAGAGAAAGGCCTAATAATAATGAAAGTAAAAAAATAGGGCATGGTTTGTCACATTTCAACACATGAGTAGTAGATATCATATTCATTCACAACTTGTTTGACTAAATTATTTCATGACCTTGAGCAAAGACTGTCTTAATCGTATGTGGCATATTTATTCCAGCATCTATAAAACAGATGTCATTCCTCTGCCTCTGTAAATATTGTTCCCACCTATCTACTAAAAGGAATGACCTAATTTTCTGGCAAGAAGGTAAGTCAGATTTGAGTTAACTTTATTCATTATGCCGTACGCCATTTCTGGTTGCAGTTCTTCTTCTGTTATTGTTTTACTATAAAACCTGCAATATACTATAAAACATGCTGAAGCTCTATCTTTCTCTCCAAAGAAATGAAAAGTAAGTTCCACATCTTAACTACATTAATTCTGTTGGCAGTAATAGTCTGGCATATATAAGTTTCTGATTCTAAGAGACAATGAAGACATTCACACCTATA
This sequence comes from Balaeniceps rex, assembly GCA_013401315.1. Taxonomy (NCBI): domain Eukaryota; kingdom Metazoa; phylum Chordata; class Aves; order Pelecaniformes; family Balaenicipitidae; genus Balaeniceps; species Balaeniceps rex. The sequence goes on along the minus strand of VYZW01003149.1, from coordinate 77,882 downwards.
AATCAGAAAAATGTCCTAGGATAAGACAAACTGATGGCCAACAATTTCAGAAATCAAAGAGACAAGAGCAAAGCCACCCCTATGCTGAGTTAATAAAAGCCTGTTTGTGTAGTTTATTTTTCATGTCAGAATGCCCTGTTTTAAAAGAACACAAAAACTTTGTTGTTGGTAAAATTAAACTAAAAAATTATATACTTGATTTTCCTTCAGTCATAGTTCAAAGTTTAAGTTTCACCCTAAAGGGTCGTGCCTTTTTATCATTTTTTAAGTGTGAGCTAGTATGATATCACCATTTCTTCAATTAGACAAAACAGGTTAGAAACACCACCTTAACTCAACAACAACAAAAAATTTCCCTGCCAAATGGATAATGGGAAGTTAAATGCTTGTTGTACCTGTTACACTATAGTATTAACAATGAGAATTACTTTTCCTGTGCCCCTAGAATAATCATTTTTAGTTGCCCCATAAAACAGGACAAATGAATGTTCCTGTACATGGTGAAAACTAAGGTAATTTGACAAGACAGCAGGCCAGAAGCTATCTTGCCTTGACAGAAGAATGGAAAGAACTTTCTCTCTTCTCTTCTGCACTAATGCAAAGCACATCAATTAATATTTGTTTTACTACAACACAAGAACAGGTAAGTAGCCTCTTTGGTGATATGACAGTCGTGATAATCTAAAATTACAAATGTAATTCTGAACTCAACTACACTTCTAACAGTAGTATGATTACTGTAGAACATTATCACTAGCTCCTTTTATTGGCTGGTCATCCCGAATATAGAAAAGTTAAATATGTATACTATGTAATTTTGCAAATCTGCTATGATCTATTTATTTTCATGAAAGAATGTAAAGAAAAAGGGAGATAAAGGATATAGATTTCTTGTAGCTGGATGATGACAGAATGAAAGGCAGAGAGAAAATAAAATTGTAGATCACCCACTGCTAACAGTAGTTAGAGAAACAAAACTATCTATTCATGTTTCAGGGATAACAGAGGGCAGGAAAAATAAACAAAACATCATAACTCTGCAAAGGCGGCAATAATGGAAGGGACAAGACTGCGTGCCATCCATGTATATTATGCAACACAGGTCCTAAGCAGAGTCCCAGGTGGGGTGATACGCAATGCCCCATCACAGCATCTGTCCCTGGGACACAGTGACAGAACATCCATGGGCACCCAGGAACAACCAGCCACAACTGCTGCTCTGCCTGGGAGGAAGCTCTCACTAACCTCCTCCTCACTCTCCAGTTTCCTTCTTTACAGTAAGGAAGGCTTCATCTCTACACTTCTGCTAAGCTCCTAGATTGCCATCTGGAGTAGGCAATTTCTTCAGGCATCAGTCATCACTGTCTTCCCATCCTCCTAATTACATCTTTTTCTAACCTGGTGTCTGACTACAAATAAGCCAGAGCAAAGCAGCCACACAGCACGGGGGAAGGCTCTCACCACACTATCTGATGGCCTATATTTTCATACACGTTACAACAATCTAAGCCAGACACTTTCACAGCCCTGTAAGTCACGCAGTACCCTGTGGGCAGCCAGGACTGCAGCCCACCAGCAAAGCATATGGCCTATTCCTCAAGGCCACTGTGACTGTCATCACTGCTCCCAAAGGTGTCCCACTCAGCTGCCACTGCCACTGCCAGGGTATTAGCGGGAAGCACAAGCGAGAAGCGGAACGGAGCAGAGGCCCCATGCTGACCTGGAGGTGTCAGAGAAGACATGACCGGCATGTCTCCTGCTCTACCTGTCACTTAAGTAGGGTCACAGCGCTCATATAGCTGTGCCTCAGCCTGACAGAGCCAGCTGAGAAAGCCACTTTGAGTTCCCATCCTCTGCTGAGCTCCTAAGTCAGTAGGGACAGCGTATGTTACCTTTTACTGAAATAAGATAAAGCCAATTAGCTTCCGTCAGCAGGCTCTTACCTCTCAGAAAGTGAAAAGACTCTGAGATCCTATTGAGCTAACAAATATAGCCTTATTGGTTAATCTCCACCTTTCTTTCTGCTTTTTATCCCCTACTGTACTTTCAACTACTCACTCTCTAAGGGGATATATCCCAATTAGCAATCCTGCTCCAACCTGTGAAGTCAGTAACTCCAATTTACTGGAAAGTCCCATACAAAACTGTAAATCTGCAATGCATGCATTTAGTAATCAGTCAGCAGGTAAGAGTTTGCACATGCACACAACACTTAACAGGCATTTGCAAAACTGCTTTTTGCAGCCTAAGCATGTATAAGGAGTGAAGAACAAGGCCACACAGAGGGAAACAGCACAGAGATACCATATGAGAAAAAGGGCTAGCAACATTTATTGTATAAATAATGAATGCTAACCAGTTACAGTGTAGGGCTGCGGTAGTGAGAGGGAAGAAAGGGAGCGTGGCTTAACTAACTCAATTTGTTATCTTTTAGGATTTAATAGTATGTTAATCACAGTATGTTAATGATACATAAATATTAAACACATTAAACAGTTATACAACATTTACATCTCATGCAATGGTTAATATATATCTATAATATATACGTTCCTAACTAATTTTCTTTATAAGTGATTACTATACTAGTAAATTCAAATTAAATACCTAGTTTTATGCACTTATGCTCTTTAATTTAGTGGTATCTAACTCTATTGCATTCATTGTCATTATTAAAAAGTTAATATTGACTAGCAGTTAACGTAATGTTTAAAATACTTGTACTTTATTTTTCCGTTTCTTAAAATAGAAGTAACAAAGTTCAAATGCTGTTGTCTGTCAACCAACCTTCCACATATCCCTCTGGGCATAGAAGGGAGCATGGGTCCTACATAAACATTAGGATGCAATCACGTAATTTAAAAGTTTAACAGAATAAGCTGGCATGACCATCTAAATTAATATCACCAAACCATAAATCTAGCAATGTTTTAGTTCTGCCTGTTGGATTTTACAGAAATTACCATTAAAAATAAAGTATAAAAAAGACAGTAGGTTTTATTCTGTACCTTTGTTTCCTCATTTTCCCAAAAAGGATCTGTGATCTGGGCTTGCATGGCCTGAAATGCAGTATCAGCTGGCAGAAGCTTCTAGAGAATGTACTCTAGAGGATGGACTGTAGAGGATGGACTAGCCACTAGCAGCCTCAGCATAATATGCTCAGGTTTAAGCATAATCAAGTCTAAAATCTCTCATATTTTATATGGGAATGCCTTCCCCATACCATATCCTCATTCACAGACGATCACCTGGGCCTCTCATTCATCTTTACCTAGTGCGCAACATGTGACAGTAAATTTGCCTACCTTGTGATAAAATTGCCTTTTTGGTCTCAAAAGGCGAGACACGTGTATTTTGGCCACAAAACACACGTCATACTTCCTCATGACAAAGCACCATGAGATCTTAGGAAACGGAGCAGAGAAGGGACTTTTTAAACAATTATTCTCCCTTTCCTGAGTAATTATGAAAATCCTGAGGAAAGAGAAAAGAGAGGTACAGGCTATGTGAATCTTTCCATGGCCTCATAGGTCAAGTATCCTGTTGAGAACATTCATGCTCATGTCGCCTAGTATTTTCTACGCAACACAAGTCTGATTATGACCTAAATTTATAACGCAATCAGAATAGAATTAAATAGAAAGACAAAAGGATATGTATCTCCCTTAAAAGCTTTTTCTCTCAGAATCTCCAATGCTGCTGAAGTAGAGATATGAGGGCTGATAGAGAATTTGATGGAGTTCATTGCTAAGCTTTCTTTTGTTTTTTTAAAATAGCACTGTATGTGGAGTATATGTAGGGTGTCACACCCCTCTAGCCTGTATTATCAGTCAGCAAACATTTGCTATCAATTGCAGTTGTTATATCCACTTTGACCATGAAAAATTCACTAGTGTCCTTTCTCATCCACACATGAAGCGTAGGCATAACATAGCTTTGCACTCATTTCACAGAAAAGTAATTTTTAAGTGCTTCAAGTTCATTTCTCTATATTTTCATGGAAGGTGGAGAGCAGAAAGAAAACAAAAACATTATAAATCAATCAGTCACAAGTATTTTACCCTATCAAGTTCTCATTTGTCATCAGATTTTGCAAGGCCCATTTTGAGACCTCTATTTCTTGCTGCATTACTCTTGGTAACTTCTTAAAGTAAAACAGTGACCTTTACTTCAGAGTCAGTGGTCCTCTCGATTCTGTCAAATCAATAATTTCTTCTGATTGTTAAAAGAAAACTAACCTCTACTTTAAGGACTCTATGTTAAAGTGTTTAAAAAAACAAACAAAAAAAACCACACCAAAAAACCACAGACACAAAGGCTAATACTTATTACCTCTTTTATTGAGCTGAAGGTGAGAAATTCCTCAAGGTTATTGACAAATTTGTTTCCCAGTCCTATGTTATATGGCAAACACAGTGACATAAACAGAACAAAAGGCTTTCTGGGACCAGTTTGTAAATAGGTTTGTTTCTTGCTTGGTTGCTGTCAAGTATTTCAGCCAATAGATCAAACGATAAAGACAGAATCTTGACAGAAGAGAAAGGACCAAATGTATCTGAAGAGTGATACAAAAGACAATGTTTCTTGGCAAATTACAGATTTTTTGAGGGATGGGTACCATAATGAATGGTGCATGATTCCCAGTAAGATATGAAACCACAGAGGAAAGAAATGCAAGGTTATGTGATTGCTTCAGCAAGCCACAATTAGAAACCAGGCAAGAGCTGCTAAACAAGATTCCTGACAAAGTGATGGAGGAGGAGAAGGAATGGCAAAATGCGAGGAAGAGTATAGCAACTTTCTAATCACAAAAAACTTCCTGTGAAGTGTTGAAGACATATTTTCATACTCTTAACACATGACAGGAAGGTTAAGCTAGTGAGAGCTATCTAAGTGTAAAATAGTCTCAAAAAAAAAGGTAATCATAAAAAATGAAGTAAATATTGAAAGATGAATGTCATATGTATATATACATCTAATGTATACACCAATACTGAATAAGACACTCTACTAGAGAGGTAACATTTCATTGTGCAAAGGTAATTTTTTCTTTTCATTCTGATTTGGAGTAAGTCTGTTTATTTCTAAAGTTTAGCAAGATTAAGTTTATAAATTTGCCCCAAAAAATTGTTTTTAATTGTTATTTCAAAACATTTGTCATTATTTCATATAATGGGTTAGTACTGACATCTTTATAGGATGCAACTGTATAAAAAAATTGAAGAATTGATTTTAAAAATTCATTTCCAAAAAGGAGTTGTTTTTTATCACTGACTTTACCAGAAAGATTGTTCAAAAGCATTTGGATGAGAAACATCATCTACCCAAGTAATCAAACCAACCACAATTTTTTCCAACATAAAGAAACATGTTCAAGTTCTGTTAAATATAGAATAAATATATGAATTAACTGTAACATAAAAATGGTAACTGCAAGTGACTATGGTGCAAGTGACTATAAATTTGATAAGTCAAAATTCTGGGATGAAAAAGGTAAACTTTGAAGTTACCAATGAAGCTTGCATTTCACGAATATCCACACATTATCGTAGTTCTGCTTGGGCATGCCTTGCACAGATTTTCTTTGGAACACCACTCTTTTACTCATTCCAACACTTTGAGCAGCAACCTGAAATCGGAAGGAGTATGCCCAGGATGCAGTGTAACCTTATGACTCTAGGGATGTTCTACTCAAATTCTACAATCACAAGGATGAAAGAAGTGTGGGGGGGAAATAGCAAGCAATGTTATTGGAAATGTATACAAATATATTTGTGTTGGTTTCCTCCTTCAGGAAGGTTGTTGAAGGTATGACAAATTAACCAATATGCACACACCATATTTATTGATTAATTCTTCATTTTAATTTTCTGATCTTTGCAGTCACCCCTTAGGTGCTCTACCAAGACCATTTCCCTAGCTTACAAGTGAACGGGACATATGACACTGGGGCAAAAGTTTTAATAAATCCAAGATAGAGACCACCCACTCCTTCTCCCCTGCGTACAATAACTTATCTTCCTAGCATAGAAGAAAATCAGACTTTTTTGACCTGATTGGCAGCTACTTATCTTCTCCTCAAATCGCAGGTGTTTACAAATAGCTTGTGTGTTTCAGAAATGTATGTAGGAACCAAACTGCCCAAAGTAAAAATTCTTTTCTCCTTCTCCTCCTCAGCCTCTTTTAAAGGTGGGCAAACCTGTGTCTTCTTTCAACTTTAGCCATCCTCCACAAGCTACCAAAGCAAAGCTACTGCTGGTTCTGTGGTTCATTCAAAGAGCTTTTAAACATCATATCTTGAAGTTATACTGGGCTGATGTGAATATATTTTAACTATCAAAGTACTAAGTGCAAAGTTCTTTCCCAAGCTGGGAGATTTCTCTTCCTTTTGTTGTTAGCATTAATTTTGCTGACCTCTTGTTTATATTTGACCTCTTTCAAAAGACATCATACCTGTAAACTCAGCCTTCACTAGTTATGAACTTTTAAAGATATTTTTCCAAGCGTTGGCTTCTTAACATCATCTGCTGAGAAATCTCCCTTCTGTCGATAAAGAGGACCAAAGTTCTTCCTTTTGCTGCTAAAGCAATTATAGAAGTATATCTTGTCATCCTTAATGTTTCTTGCTAACTGCATCTAATTTTGAGCCTTTGTTTTCTAAGTATCTCTCTTATAAATCAGTGTTACTCTTTTATAGCTGTTGCTAGTAAACTAACTAATTTTATTTTCTACATAAAGCCAGGGGGGAGTTGATGATTTAGCCAAGTTAGTCTTTAATAATCTTCTTCTCCACATCGATAATTTTGAATTACGCTGTTAATGTCATATATCTGAAAGCAGGTCACCTTACTTTCTGTTTTCCTTAGACTGTCCCCCAGGAGATCTTAAAGTTTTATATGTCTGCCTTCTTAAAACCTTTTTTTCTCTGTCCCTCTAGCACTTCTTACCCAACCTAACTTCCTCAGCATTGGATTTTTCTAGATCAGATTGAAGGCTGTTTGAATAATTTCCATTTTTGCACTGTCCCTATCAACAATAAATCAATAAACAAATACTTATCAGTTAATCAACCTGATGAATTCCAAGACTTTGCTGAGCATCCACCAATTTTTTTACCCCCCATAATGCCTCCTTATTTAAACTTCACAATCTACCAAATCTTGTATTCTATGTCATTATAAAATCATTCATTAAAAACCATCTCACCAGATTCCTGATTTCATCATCTTCTGCAAATTACCAAAATGAAAAGTTTTTCTCCTTGCACTGTGGGATTATGGCTTTTAATCTTTATACACTTGTCCAGGTTGCTGGTATTTTGCTCATGTTTTCCTTTGATCTTTGTTTAAAGCTATTTCCCTAAGCCAGTCAGCAAAGATCCCACACCACCCTTGCCCAGTGCCTAAATCAACCTGTGTTTAAAAAGCCAAAATTTTCCTGGTGATATATATTATAACCTGAAATACTTTCCCTAGACTGGGATGAATCCCTAATCATGCATTAAGTATTCCCTCCCCCCCCCAAAAAAAAAAGGTATATTAAACTGAAATCTCTTCAATCAAATTCTTGATATATGTGTCATTCTTTCACACTCATAGACCTAACCAGTCTATCTGGCCAGTAATTTTACAGGTATTAAAATTTTCTTTGATGTAAATTAAGGTTTCCATCAACTATTTCTAACCTTCAGGAATTACGTAGTTCAAAACTTATTGTACGTGACCAGACATTATAGTCTGAGTAGTCTGAGATGACATTTGAGCTATTCTTTTCCCAGCTTGAGTAAGTCTTAATGCATACTTATCATGTAAAGGGGGGGATCTATGACGTACTGATAACAGTTGCACACAGAGAGTTTAAAGTTCTGACATACTACTTTGCATTGTGTGCATGTCACTACGCTGTACTATATATCACAGTCTCACTGTCATATACATTAAAACTATCATGTACTACCAATAAAACAGCCAGGAAAATATTTTCCTATACTTTTTTAAACACATTCAAACTTTATTGTATGTTTTCCACAAAGAATTTAGACAGTATACTTTTAACTAGAATGACATACAGAAGAAAGCGAATAATTGGGATCTTAATAAATTAAAACAGTAATTCCACTAGAAGTATTATCTCATTAGTAGAAAGCTCATATTCAAATTAAAATAATCATGAGAGCACAATTTCAGAATACAAAAAGAAAACAACAACATTCATCAGGAACTTCACTTGATTACTCAAATAATGAGTCTGTTTGAGGATGTTGTATCCGGATTGATACTATCTAGAAGCAGAAGGTAAAGTGAAATTAGTCCAGCGGATAGTCCTAAACGATGTCTTCACTAGATGTGGATACTTACATTCATGCAGGAATTATTCCAGTGCACTCTGAAAAGTTTAAAGACTAAGGATATGAAAGCTGTTCTCATTCTTACTGACCTATATGGCCAATGAGTCTGGTTTATAATTGTGAATATTGTCATCCAGGCCACTTGTTGATTATGCAAAACAGACTACAGGAATAAGGCATGTAGTTGAAAGCATCCCAAATGCCTTTAGCAGCATCTCAAATGAGCAGCTTCCTAAACCTTACAACATTTCCATTAGAAGTAAAGTGGTAGCAGCAATCTATCACCAGGGAGGGCAAAGCACAGGAATGATAGACAAGAGTTAGGACATCTCCCCTCCTAATATGTTCAAAACTATTGAGTTTTGTCGTTCAGCTGAATATTGGAATGGAATTATCTGAACTTCCTTTGTGATCAGTTTACTATGCCAACATTTTCCTTTGGATCTATCAAAATTTCTCCTGGTTAGCATTTATTTTCTCTTCTTAAACAGAAGCCAATTTACAGATGACTATGTATCTACATTCTTTTTCTTTTTTAACCTGAAATACCATACTCCCAAATTAAAGTCTGAATTATAATTAAGGACTGCAAACAAGAAATCTCAAGATAAATGTTTCATCATAGAATCACATAAAAAGAACAAAAAGAACAGAAAAAAAGAAAATCCCATTACATCTCACTATGAAAAATAAAGACAGGATCTGTAATGAAGATTACATTATAGAAGAGGACCTCAGGTTTATTTTTGCAGTAAATCTATTGGTTTTAGTCAAAACATTGCACATACGAAAAAGACCTCCAAAACTAACTTTGAAACAATGCTGCTTTTCAAACCATCTCTGAATTTGGGAATTAAAATAGTTGTTTATACAAATTTCTGAGCCTAAACAATTGACTCTCTCCCTAAAGGCAACAGCTAATGAAAGGTGAAGTCAGAGGGAATGTCAACTGTTTGGATGTTTTTATAAAACTTGTCCTCTTAATCAAAGTCTTCTGGCATTACAGTAGTTCCCAAAAATACATATATATATATAGCATGATAAAATAACTCCATCAGGGACTGTTTCCAGCTTTTGCTTGAGGCCATGCAAAGAACAGCTTTACAAAATAGCTTTGAGAAAAGAAGCCTCTCTGTAAAGCAGTAAGAGAGAAGAATAATGGGGGAGAAATAGAAGAAAAAAAGAGGCAATTTTTTTCATCAGTTTTTACTCCAGCTTTGTGCCCTACTCCAGTGAAAGACTCTGCTGAAGTATTTCAAGCAAAATCAGTGCTCAAATGTGTTCTTTTTTCCTCAGGTATGGTCTTGGATGTGGAACTTTGCTCAAGATCCATTTTCAGTTTGAACTGGCTCGTTCTCGTTCCTTGCATTCTCTAGGATAATTGAACTACAAAGTGAAGGGCTACTATTCAGTGTGGAACTGATAAAGGTAAAAGAAGGAAAACAAGACTGCTCCAGATGGCCTACCAGAGCTGCAGACAAAATATGTGGAAGTGGTTATAAATTAAATTAGGAAAGAACTGACTGCATTTACAATAATAGTAAAACAACTTTGCCTATTCCGGTACAGCAGCCTCACAACAAGAGGCTTCAATACGCAAATTGCAACTCAAGAGCCAGGTGTGTGTTTATGAGCTCTGGGCCCTTGAAATATGATAAATTCACCATGGGAAATAAAGATAACTCGCTTTGGAGAAAGTTTACTTTTATCTTCCAGCACTTGTATACAAGTAGTACCAAACATTCCCTTCTCCCTCTCTCCTCCTCTCACCTGCCCTGGCAATTCAACACCATTATGGACCATTTCAATGCTTTACCGAGTTGGGTTTCGACTCGTATTCAAGTGAGTCTCTCTGCACATACAGGAACACCTGCCCTAGCAAACATATCCTGGTAACGTGCAAGTTGGTGAGAATCTTTCAGCAGATAACAAGCACTGATGAAAATATTTCTCCTGTTTCCTCAGTAAAAGAAGGATGGGCTCCCACTCCATTTATGACATGAATAAAGGTTTAGGGAAAATGAAGTATCTGGTATATTTTGTTACCATGGTGACCACCCCCTTTGGAAGGCCAAGTGATTTCAGTTTGTTGACAGAATGATTTGTAACTGAGTTTCAGAAAAGTGTGCTGTTCATCATATTTTGACTGAAACAACTCTTTTTTAGCTTTGTCTTTTGCCTTGTCTTTGGATTGCAGAACAATATGGCTAAAATATGAGAAAATCTGTTGATGTCATATACTGTTCTGAAGCCCCTGGCACTAACAAATGAAGAGGAATGCTGTTCAGCACCAAAAATATCTTCAGTGGTTAGCATGAAATGCCTTATCACTTGGCCCCATAGGACCAAGGAGGAGACAACTTATTTTAGTTGCATTGCACATTACAGTCTGTCTGGAGTGAAGGATTCTACATCTTAGTTTCAAATGCTTAGCCAAAATATAGACTGTACAAGTGCAACTATGATAATTATTGGAAGCTGTACGCTTGGGACATCACCCCATACAGGAAGGAAGTGCTAAAAATCATTTTTATTCAACTCAATACCACCTGACATTCACAGCTGCTTATTTAACAGAGTAACACCTGGTGCAACAGGGATGGCACGCTGCAGTTCCTCTGATCAGGCAGTGTGTGTTGCAGAGGAGGGCTCCCCAGCTGGGGCAGCACCAAGCCTGGTACTCAAAGGACTCCAGGTACGGCAGCAGTTTAAACATTTGAGGCAGCAAAAACATTTTAAGAGAGCAAAAGCTATTGCTGTTACCAAGAGAAGTCCTGCTTTCCTCTAGCCCCAAACGTTCCACCTAGTCCCTGACACTCCAAGCCTTTGTGCCAGCATGGCTGTATGTGTGGCTGCAGGGTCGTCTGGATCCCAAGGCTGAAATAAAGTCTAAAATAAAAAGGCTCATCATGTGGCTATGAAGGCATGAAAAGAAGGGAGAGGTAAAAAGGACAGGTAACTACAGCTTGGTTTCAGTGACAGTGCTAAGCAAAAGCCCTCCTACCTCCCCCAAATCTGTTTCCAGGTTTGAAGCCATAATTGGAAATTTAATATGTGAGCTTTTATGGCATTTGAATGTTAAAAACAAAATAAAAAAGTTACCAGCACTTTAGAATATTTTGTGTAATATGAATTATTTTTTCTAAGTTTTCTGTTTATGCTACTGTATCATAATTATTTTTTCTTTTGACTTTTTTTAACAGAAACATTATATTAAAGCAATGCAATCATCAAGAACTCTTAAGTTTGTGAAGAGCTATTGCTGATCCCTCAAGCTGGTCATCTGTTTCTCTTTCAGATATTACAGTCAACATTCTGGAAAGTATTACAGTGCCAAGTAAAGAGGATTCATACTGGTGCAGAATTTCATAGCAGGAGATGATACCTAAAAGACTTAACAGGTGCTTGGCCTCTGCCAAACCAGCTGTATCTAAAATACCTTGTAACTGTAAAAATAAAAATTCCCAAGCAAACTCTGTTAAGAAGCCTCTGATGCAGATTTCTGGGATTTATTATTTTTGGAGTTGATTGGTTTTGGTTGGAAGCCAGACTTCTCAGAAGACTTTACAGGGTTCAGTGAGTCTCACTGGAAAAGGACTTTTGGATCCAGAATCAAGACTAGAAAAGGTATACACCAAAGAACGTTTATTAGCCCAGTGTCTGTGTAACTCATGGGAATATGGAAAGACAATGTAAATATTTCTGTTCTGTCACTCCAAAATTAGAGGTGACTGCCTTCACTTGTTTACAGAGTATATCTTCTCTCAATTTTTTGAGCAAAAAGCCCACACAAACACTCCTTTTGACATAAAATAGAAGTTTTCAAAACCAGACATTTTTGCAAGGTCAAGTACAGTAACAAATTGAGAGGAAGTTCATATTATACTGGAGCAAACACTATCAAAACCACATTACTATCCAGACAAGGGAGCACAACATATCCATCACAACTATTTCACAGATTACAAAGAACTATCCTACACTATACAGAGGATAATGGAAGAGGATTCTCAAATGTAAAAATAACTTTAGATTAAAAATTTGGGAATCCCCACACAACCTTATTTTCAATAAGGCTAAAATATACAAGCCAACGTTTAGAGTATGCCCATTTAACATTCAGAGATGCATAGTAAGGCTCCTCCTAAGAAGCTCTAAGGGTTTAGAAACCAGGCGATAGATGGGAATGAAACAGATAGATGCATGGTGCCCAGAGAAGGGCACTAAAATCCATCATTTGCAATAAGGTCTGATTCCACATACTCCTGAGCATGTCAATGCTCTAGCTGCATTGCACTTGAAAGTAAACCCTCCAAAAGAGTTAATTAGAACAGTAGCTTGATCTTTATCATGGAGATGCCATTCCCCAGCATGTGAGTTGCGTTTACTCTACACTAATACTGTGCATAAATTTCATCTTTTATTGATTTATAAATACTTCACACTATGTAAAATATTGTCAGATTATAATTCTCTCTCCATAAAATGGCAAGCAAACGTCCAGCCATCTGTTTGGCTAATGAGAACAATCACCCAGGCTACTTTTCAAGCATAACACATCCCAGTTTGAAACTGCTTTCAGTGTAAGCACCTGTTCATACATATCAATTAAAATTATAATTACTATGTTAGTGACTATAATCAAAATAAAATAGTTACAGCTCTATTGTTTACCAATTAAGACTGCCGAGTTCACTCATAATATATTTCTGCGCTCATTTATTTTTCTTTCTGACCTACTCTAAGACCAGATCAATTTCACACTAATTTAAGGCAATATACGTTTCAACATTTGAGAATTATATTTATAAAACAGCAAAACCACAGAACTCCCTCTGGAAGCACATACTCTCCTGGAATGTGTCTCTCTTCATGACAGATCATGTCGGCATACCTTCCCATCAAAAAGAGAAGAGACTTCTCCTATGAAATAGAAGGCTGCCCTTTCCAAGATGAACCAGTGAATGATGGAGCTAAACAAGAATGGGAATTCTGCTCTTTGTAGAGAGTTCTTACTACAGGGTAATTATCGGAGTTGGTTTTTTTTACTAAAAATTACTAGCAATTAGCAATTAACTCATTATACAAATTGGATTATGATGGCTTTTACAGTAGAAGTGTTAAAACATTAAAGACAACTTAAAGACAGCCAACCAAAAAATGGAGTACAAAAACATATGTTAAAATGTCCCCTAAAAAGCAAATATGTATCTTTAAGTTATTTTAGAATTAACACATTTTAAGTTCTAATTCTGCTCTCTGTAAGTGACAAAACCCCTTTTAAAAAAGTAGACAGTAAGACCTCAAATCAGCAAACTAATCCATGTGCAAATTTTAAAAAGAGCCAAATCTCTGAATATAATTCTTTTAATGAAAAATACAATTTATCTTCCTCCTCCTAGCAAAGGAAGGGTCATGAACACAACCACAACAAGAGCATGTCAGGAAGCCATATGTGGAGCAAACAACAGTTCTATATTGCAGAGGAAATGGAGCAACCTGGGAGTGAGGAACCCTACCCCTTTAACCCCCTCACCTCTGCCAGCTGGTACTAGTTGTAAAGTTATAAACTCATGTTATATTTCAAACACAGAAGCTAGAAAGAGCTTAGAAACATTAAGAAACTGCATCTTGAAACTGAAGAAAACTATCATGAGCACAAGATTGTTGCAGGAAACTATGTAGGATTACAAATGTCTAGACAGGGCTGTATTGAACGTAAGTTTGGGTAGGATCATCTCTGGTGGGCTTTTCTGAGATTCTTACTCATTTTCCCAATAAGAAGAAAAAGAAAGAGAGAAAGAAAGAGGAGGTAAAAGTTTCCATTAAAGTAGAAGGGAATAAACCCTCCCCTGTTTCCTTTTGAACAAAGGTGCGGCTTCTGCACCTGAAAAGCCTAGGACTGGACTGCTGGAGATGTGCTGGGAAAAAAGTGCAAAACCAGCTCATGCAGTACTTGAATTCATGTCCCTCACTTACACAAGCACTTAACTTCAATTCAGAAAGTATTCTCAGAAACCTCACATATCCTTTCCACAAAATGCAATGCATGAGGAATTGCTGTTCATGTGTCTGTCACTCTGCCAGTTTTCTTCAAAACAACTCTCAATGTAGAAGAAATCCTTCAAATCTGTATTTACTATTTCTCAAAATCTTTCTGAAGTATGACAATACTTAGATGTGGGCCTGTGCTTCTGTGTTGTGACCAGAGGTATGTATTTTGGAGTAAATCTCATTGGTACAAACCGCTTGCTACTCTTCACCACAGTGAAGACTGTTCTCTGTTTTTAAAATGGATGCAGGAGATTCACTGTGTCATTCCCAGCTCTGGCAGGTACTGAGTTTCAAAGACTTCGGTTGGTTGAAAACCAAACAATTTAGCATCCCACAGTCACAACAGCCTGAAACATTCCTTCCACCAGTGCTGTATGGACACCCCTATAAAGTCAGTGGGGATGAATGCAGTGAAACTGTTCCACAGTAAAAACATGTTCTTACCATGTTAATGTCCCTTTAGTTATCTCCTATGTTGAAATCAAACACACCTGCCAAATGCAACACCCTACTCCTATATACATTTTCTAAAATGGGCTTCAGGTATTGCTGGAAACATGTTTCTTCTGTAATTGAAGCTACTTCAGTGTTGATGGAGGCAATTGACATTGAGAATGTAATTGTTGGGAATATGGATTCTAACTTCTATATGACTTTAATTCATTTTAATATATACAAGAAAAGGGAGCTCTCCAAAACAATACCCTATATATGATAATATAAGTAAGTTTCTTCCTTGCTGGCATGTAACAGATTTAGCCAGTTGACATAAGTAAGAATTGCATACAGAAAGATATTTAAATCCAGGTATTACACCCATAATCACATTGATGCATGAGCTGCCGGAGTAATACCTGGGTATGTCTATGAGATCCTCATGTTGAAACTGCTTTTTCATGCACACTGGAAAGTGAAACTCATTAATTCTCTTCAATAAGCTGAGAAGCAGCTTATATGTTTTCATTTTCTAGTCTGAACTGGTTTCTTGCAACCAATGAAGCAGACCCCTGATTCTCATTCTGCCTCTTGTAAACTTCCTTCAAGCACCTGTTTTTCCCCACCTTCTTTGATTCTTACCCTCATCAGTGTACAAGTCAGTACTGGAACTGAATTCAGGCGGCCTCATTCTACATCATTTAAATGAGGTGACACCAGGTGACTTCTCTGACAACTGTGGCTACATCAAATTTATGCTGGAACATGTGTGGATCAGGAAAGTTTGCTATTCACATCCACTCTTGTCTTCGTTGCCAGATGGAACTTGATNAACTCACCCCAAGCCATCATGACAAAAAAAGCAATTGTCTAGAGTACAAGAAACCCAGACTGAATGAAAATTGATTTTTAAAATGGATCATATGTACTTAGTGACTTTTACTTAAAGAATTGAAAATGTTCCCTAGTTTGTTTCTACATAAATAATTATTCTCTGACAAAATACCCAAAGGGAATAAGCCACCCTTATTGCAGAAAATTATCATTAAAAATGGAATAGGTAACTGTGGTCATATGGCAGATAGGTATGAAGAAAACATTCCCTTGCTCTAGACCTAATATTTAAATTGTCAATTTTTATGGTAGTGAAGAAATCATAAGATTTTATTCTAAAGACATTCATACCTAATTTAAATTCACAGAGGTGCAAGAAAAATTTCCACCTGGTCTCACTGATTTTCTGTCTGTTCCTCTTATTTCAACTTGCATTTTCAGTTTCTTGTCTGCCTATAGATTTTGTAATCGCCTTTTGATCAACCATATGAATTGTCTACTGGACATTCCATTTTTATTGGTTCCTGGTCTTTATGTAACTAATTCATGATATTTCACTCCTGTCAAATTTCAGATCAGCTTTCGTTCAAAGGCAACATAGGTAACATCAAATTGCATTAATGACATTAACTAACTATTCCTGAAAATCAGCCCAAAAAAAAATCTGTCAGGTTCCTAGCAGTCAGTGAGCACATTGAAATCTCCATCATCAACTTCAGCGTACTTCGGGTTTTCTCCTAGATAGTATCAGCACCATGTTGAGCTTGACGTGTCAAATATTTTTTGTAGCCATCTGAGAAAAATGTCATCATGCTAAGCATTTACAGAAAAGCATTGTTTTGTTATAAATGAAAAAACATTATATGGCAAATTCAGCTCTAATAAAGTATAAAAGAATGAGCTTTATTAACATTATTTGGGAGTTCATAATGGAACTGATAACACAGGTTCAAAAGTATTTCTTTGCTTTTCCATTTGTAGACTATGGCTGAGAGGCATTGTCCTAAAACAGGCAATATGGATAAATTCAACTGTTGGCAGGTGGCTACCATCAAATCATCAACAGCTTACCTACTGATATTGTTTCTACCACCTAACTAAGCATTACTAACCAGAACGCATCCCTGGTATTTAAATGGCCATATGTTACTTTTCCCTCTGGAGCTGTGACTCTGCTTGTTTTACCTGCAATCTGGCTGCTAGGATACAGTGGATTACAGGAAGAGAGGGGAAGAAAAGACAGGAGAAAGGAGTCAGCCTTGGTATTTTCTGCCTCCTTCCTTCCTCAGTTATGCAGCTTTGGAACTGAAAGAACAGAAAACATTATTTGTATTCCTGAAGTCAACACTGATCCTTCCTTGTGACTTTCCAAGACCACAGCTCCCACTCCTACTGTGGCAGGGAAGCAGAAGTTCCACGCTGCATCCTCTCAGGGAGCCCAGGATTCAGTGAGAATGACAGTGTAGGATTTTACAATTGCCTTAAGACTTTTCCTCTGCTCCATCTCTCACAGGTTTTTTTGGGCCT
>VYZW01003149.1:1103-59681 GCA_013401315.1 Balaeniceps rex | reverse complement strand
TAACTTCAGAGCAATAGCTTGAGAGGTCTTCACAGGCATTTAGCTGTTCTCCCATTTATTTACAAAGAAATTGAGACTAAACAGCTATACACATATACATGTGTAAGTAAGTACCAATGTATCATGGCATTAACATAGAATAAGTTGACAGATTCCTTCCCCCCACCTACATTGTGATAGATGATGCCTTCATGGCATGTTCCTCCTATTCTTGGTAGCTTATAATATATTTAATCATGCCTCCGGTTCAGCTATGCTCAGTGGTTTCATTTCATTTGTACAGTTGGAAAATGTGTGCTACTGGCAGTTATGTAAAGGAGTCTGCTACTGTGAATGACTGAAATAGAGAAGAGGGAAAGGGCATAAAGAAATTGAGAGGGGAAGTGGAGTACAGCATTTAATTCTTGTGTTTTAATAAACAAGTCCAGAAATTCAGCCTATCGAGGAAAGTCCCTTTCATGTTACGAGCGATGTGGTTTGACTGTGGTGGAATTCAGCTCAGCCATCATCTGCCTGAAAAAGCCCATTTATAAACAGGGTGGCGATTGCAAAATGAATCCCGGGAAGCAATTTTTTCAGAGAGGAGGCTATTGACAAGGCTGTACTGCGGAAAGAGTGCACTGTGAACAGAATTATCTGTCACAAGATAACTCACTGCAAGGTCAAACGTTGACCTTGCACTGATGAGGCAAAAGAGGCTCTCAGGAGGCAATAGAAGAGGAGTTGTTTGAAGGTGGAATTGGGCCAGATCAGCTTCCTTTAGAAGACTGCAAGCAACTGTTGCTTTCTGAAAGGATTAGCTACCAACACAGGACAGTTAGAACCTTTTGGGGTTTTCACCCTGATGTGCCAAAAGTCAGGATTTTCCCATCTCTCGCCTACTGCACCTCAGGAAAGCCTGCTCTGAATATTTGCTGTCACAAAAAGGCCAGTCTCCCTTCTCACTCATACCAAGCATAAATCAATTAGAACAGTGTAAATATGAGGCACCAGAATAATTAAGGGATCATCTGTAAGTATTCAGAACATGCCCAAGCTGAACTGGAAAGGAGGGGTGAGGGTCCAAGTAGAAAGGGAAAACCTTTCTTANTAAGATTATTTGAAGTCCTGCAATGTCACGCAAAGCAACACATGTTCTAGACTCTCCACAGACAGATGGGTGAAAAGCTTTGTACGGTGGCCCTCCCAAAGGTCTCTGCTGCTAAACAAGTACTTCAGTACCCCACATGATGCCAAGAGTCTATGAACCCTCTAAGAGATGTTCATTTCAGCTAGACATTCAGCCTTCAGCACAAAGTAACTCAGTGAGTCACTTAGTTCTGTCCTTCACCTTCTTGAGATGAAAAATCACACAGTGCCTAGAAACAAAGAAGTATATTCAAATATCTCTGTCAAGGCCCACAGCTGCTACATGTCTATGTATCTAGCTGCTATCCCGTCTATAGCAGGAGTAGAAAATTTTTAATCTTTTAGTGGGTTCTCAGTTATAAAATTAATGATGTATTTGCAACACTAAAATCAACTTCTAAAATTACTGTCTGTGCCTTTGATTACAGCTTTCTTCCAACTAGGTAATGAAGGCAGTAATTTCTGTTTTTTAAGAGAAGTTTGGGTTTGTTGATTAAATATTTACTACTGCTAAAGCCCTATTTCTCCTTAAAATGTAGAAGATTTTAAGATACAAAAGATCTTCTCCTTTAATCTGTATCTATTTCTGTACTCCTTACACAGTTTGCAGCTTTTTAATTCTCTGGTTTAACCTAATTGCACATCATAAGTGAAATGCTTAGACAAAACATTGCATAACTATTGGCCAGGGAAAAATCCTAAAATGAATGAATACTGTTGAAATAAGAACTTGTCCAAGTAGTAAAGATTCAAGTGGTTGAATTTAATTATTTCTGTTTGTGGGGATTTTTTCATTTCAATATAATTTCATTTTTTAAATGAATTTGCTATGGTCTTCCNAAAAAAAATTAAACAGATCCATGGGGTAATAAACTCAACAAAAAAAACCCTGATAAACAATGTAAAAAACCTGTCCACTAATGTAAATATGTCTTCCTACCCTTCTTTGAAATTTCATGTTATTTAACATATGTTTTTATTTTACTTTTTAAAATGCTTGCAAGTATAGGACCAGATCAGACAACTTATCAGCCCTTAGATTAAAAGCATTTAGAATATGAATCCCTCTCCTTCCCCAAATGGAAGCATTTTTATTAACCAGGCAGTAAAAGTCCCTGGATTATTCATCACTGATAGCTGAAGAACCAACACATTTCTCTTTTAGATGTTATACTTTAACCTCTCTTGCTGCACTGTGGATTGTACAGCCAGACTCCAATCTTTGCTATAATCATTTAAGTTCTGGATAACTGTGGAAGCCAATATAGTTGTCTGGCATCACACATCAGACACTGACAGCTTAAAGCTACTCCCCCTGTAATTGGCAATAATACTTCTAAGGCAAATCATAAAAATACTCCCACAAAATTAGAAAATATTAGGAGTCACTCCATTGTATTCAGATGGAGTTAGGTCAGGCTCAGACATGAGAATCTGGTCTAGAAGTCACTGGAAGACGCTGGCTCTGCATTGCATCACTTAGTGCTTTACCACTACGATCATAAGCTTGCAAAAGAAATTTGGGTTTGCTCTTTAATGTCTCTTTGGCAATGACTGGAAAGCGTAAACAGTTTTTGTCTCTTCTTTCATTGCTGACATTGGCAGTTATAATGACAGGTTGAGGTGCAGAACTCAGCACTTAATTAGGCAAGCAAAGAAGGGATAGATTTTCAAGTGTTTCTTGTTTAAAATATGGGGTATCTATCAATTCCTAAACCTGTGGCTCTATTCTGTTCCTAACCTACCGGTCTTAAAAACTGAAAGAACTGTTTTTTAAAAGCTTAGCCACTTACATCTTATGGGGGCTTAGCTAACTGTGAAAGTACCGTTTGATTTAATGACTGAACATTTGCAAGGTGAAATGAAGGATTTTTTCCTGCCTGCATCTACAAGAGATGCCAAACTCTCTCCAGCTCTCAGGAACTACAGGTGGTCAGATGCTCAGTCTTCATGCAAGTAGTTTCAGTAGCAGCAGGGGCTGCTCGCTGTATTCCTGCAAGTGACAGCCTTTTCTGGAGGATTCAGCCTATAATACTTGTGAATTCTCCATTGTTACCACTGGTAGGAGTTTAAGACACCTGGATATTATTACATTCAGTATCATTTAAATAAACAAAAGCTGTATCCCATAAAAAATTAATTATGCAAACATTTTATAACCATCTTTGGGGACTCTGAGGCAGAAGTCAAGGCCTATAAGAAACATTTGCTCCGAAGGCCAAAATGTACAAGTTACGATTTTGTGGCAGCATGTGGGAGGCTGTTGGTAAAGTAGCAGATGCATGTTAAAAATCCAATATGGGCTTGAGGAAAACATTTGTTATTTCCCATAGAATAATTCATCATATGCTCATAGCCAGATCATCCTCAGGGATCTGCTCACCAAGGAAATGGGAACCATTTTCATACTACAAGCCCATACTACCCACCATTATACAGGACAGAATTTGGAATGGTTGTTGTTTAAGTGTATCCTAATGTCTTTTAAGACCCACAGACTTTTCATCTTTCAGGATAAAAAATAAGTAATCAGTCATGCCTTTTGTTCTTATTACACTACACACCAAAAGCAGCTTTACCAGCTCTCTTTATTGTTCGAGCACGTTTCCTCAGGTGCTGTTTTATAAAATATATTTCTGAATTTGGGTCTCTGAAAACTGGATATGCTAAAAAGAGCCAATGTATTTGCCCCAAGGAAGAATTTACCATTCCTTCTACGCATGCACAAAGCCTGAACAAAAAATAAAACAAAACAAAACAAAGTCTTTATCCAGAAAAAAACAAGGGTATTAGAACATCAAAAGCTAACCACATATTCTAAAAGACAGCTGATATTTAGGCCTGGTCTGACCTCAAATTTAACAGAAATAAGAACAGTTGGACACTTAGTCATACCCACAAAAAACTTGTATGAACACTCTTAGTTCAAATTAAACATATATGATAATTCATGCTAAAAGCCACAACTTGCTCCAGTGTAGCCAGATATGGCTTTTAACATGCCACAAGTTTCATCAAATCCATACATATTTTGAATTTTAAAAAGGTTTGGGCAGTAAACTTGTGGCTGTTGACCAGTTAAGTGAAAATCACCAAGATCATTGTGATTCTGTTATGCTGGAGTTGAAAAGGCTACTAGGCTTCTGAGTAACAGTTCCCTTGTCCCTCCTACCTGCACACTTGTTTCCTGTACTTATTCTCGGTTTTATTTCTTCTTTCATGCCAGCACCCACACTTGAATCAGCCCACCCACTTTTCATCTGCCAAGCAATCATCCTTTGCTCCTTAAAACATACAGCTACTTGGCAAAGACTCCCAACACTGTTCTCCAAAGATACTCTCATCCTTCCCTCTTTGAACAGTGAGCCAGTATCACGTATGTATTTACAAATGCTGTAGTAGAACGCTTAGAGCAGCAGCTCCAAATGGAATAAAACTGTGTCCATGCAAGAATGAATAATAAATGTGAACATGCAGCATTGCCTAAAGAATGCCATCATTTTTTCCACCTATATTCCTCCTGAGAGAGCCACTTCTAGCTGGGGATTTGTCCTGTACATAATATGGAGCATGAAAGACAGGAGAATAAAATTACATTTGAAAAAGGAAGGATATTTGGAAGCCAGGACAGATGGGTTGTACATCGGATGCTGCGCTCCACATTGGTATCTGTCTTCTGTGGAGAAGATCAATTTAGCTTGACATCAGCTTCTTCTGATACATTCACTTCATCAAAAGATTTCTGAGAAGGAAGAGGAAAATCCCCAGACTCTGACTCCTCAGAATTTTTAACCAAGTTAAGGCTCAAAAGCAAAGGGATACATTGGAAGAAGGAAAAGCAGAGAGTTAGTACCAGAGAGAAAACAGCTCTGCAGCAGCTTTGCTACCATGATTTTTGAGAAATGGGAGAATGTGAGTTCCTTATTATCTGAAGGGTGAGGGGATCATTCTGTAAAGTCAAAACTCAAACTACTGGTCTCCAGTGGGACAGTAAGCAGATGATACACCAGATATCCTTCACAAAAAGTGAAGGTGAGCATTTGCAATAAGGCCTCAATTTCAACAATCAATGACCTAAAAAAAAAAAAAAAATCAAATCATTAGCTTCAGTATATTATTAAACTCTAAGAAAACTATTCTGTATACCATTTCCCTCCAAATTTTCTTCAAGAAAACAGGATAAAGAAACACAAACTATTTGAAAAATAGACAACAAAACACTTTTTTCCTCTTGCTATAGATCTCATTCTGAAACAAACAAACAAAAAGATATTTAAATCATTATATAAAATATAGGAAAACCTTGCCCATACAAAGATAGTTCACATGGTGTATCTTTGTAAGAAACAGGAGGAAAAATGAACCAAGCAATACCATATGACTGCATTCAGCCAACAGCATGGCTTTTCCAGTGGTTTTACTAGTTTCTTCTCTGATTTTGCACCTCACCATATCTGCTAATTTAAAGTCTTGGTAACCAGCCACACCTGTTTAAAGAAATATCACACACGCATAGCACTATATAAGCAACAGTTCAGCAACAAGTCTAAAGAGTTTGATAGGTACAAGAGCAATTAATCTTGAGTTCTTGATGGTTGGGAATTCATAAGTCTCCTGTTAACAACACTGCCATACAAAATGTACCTCTCTACTTAAATTCACCGCCCAGAGGCCATCCAGCAAACTCAACTAGCACAATCATGGTCAACTCCAAATACTGAAATTACTTTATACAAGTGTTCATTCTTACAAAGAGTCATTTTTCAAGAGGCCTTGGTCTTCTGGATCTCTCAAGTTACTGAGAGTCAGCTCTGTAGCTGACTTTCTGAGAAAGTCACAGAGAAAGAAACTGAGAAGATCCCACACATGCAATTATAGGTCACAATATTTCCATAAATTCTCCTGACAAATAGAGGGTATTCTTGATTAAAGCTCTGTGTCTGAAGAAGTTCCTTTAGTATGGTAAATCAGGAACTAGCTCATGGTATGTCCCATTCACACTGTACAAGACACTCAGGGCTTTTCTCTCCCCCCTCACGTTGTTCAGTTTAAGTTAATGATTTAAAAGTAATTAAATGCAATAAACCGTGACAGATTAAATAAAAACTAATCCAAGTAAATAAATTACTGGTTTCAGACATGTCTATTGTTTTGGGCAACAGAACAAAAGGAACTAGAGGATGAGAGTAAGCAAAACTGAATAAAGTAAGAGGAAAAAACCCTTTAGCAGTTGAGACACATTACAACTGACTAAGATTAACTTTTCTGTCTGTTCTGCTGCAATATAGACTCTGTATCAGCTAACAAGACAATCTAATGAGACCTATCAGGGGACTGTTATAACAAGATTAGGAGAGGGACCAGTAGCGAGGCTGTTTCTGCACAATCGAGGAAAGGATTTGTATTTAATTAACAGCATTTATCTCAACAGTCCATTCCTAAGGAATAGTCTGATAAAGGCAACCGGTCTCTTGAACCAATTGGTCATTTAATCTCACAAATAGTTTTAAAAAAATAAATCTGGGATAACCCTTTGTTGATTAGTGTGAGGATATATTAGAACTAGTATTTGGTTGGCCCTAAACTTAAGTTTAATTTAGCCCCTTCCGTTCTCCTCCCAAACAATCCTTACCCAGGACAAAACACGTACATCCAGTTAAAGTTAACGTGTGCATGTGTATAGCTCAAGACATAAACACAATGGACTGAAGACTTTAGGGTTTTTCCTGAATCCGAGGCATAACGATCAGAGCATGTTCATGGTGGAATGCAGAAAAGCAGTACCCCCGCCTGTACAATGGGTCCAATGAGGCATGGGGATTAACTGCTAAAGCCAGAAGATAGGTGTCTGACAGTCAGTAATAAAAATAATTTTGTAGTAATAAGATTAGGAGAATCTTAGGAGAAGTAAATGCCACAGAAGGATTAATTTTAGTACCGGGATTAAATGTCACAAGTTTCTGCCTCCCAGGCCCGCATTTAAATAATACTTCTAGTAATTCTTTACTATTATTTTTCTTATTGCACCCTGAAAGACACTGGAAAGCTCCTT
Organism: Balaeniceps rex; assembly: GCA_013401315.1. Lineage (NCBI taxonomy): Eukaryota > Metazoa > Chordata > Aves > Pelecaniformes > Balaenicipitidae > Balaeniceps > Balaeniceps rex. The sequence continues at coordinate 52,501 of VYZW01003149.1, read as the reverse complement.
AAAAATTACTTCGCATGTAAGTACAAAATGAGAAATGTTGAAATATTTAGAGAGCAAGTACCTACACACTTCTGAAGAATCCCTGAACTTGAGCAATTTAAAACAAGCACCATTCTGTACAGTTGACTGATCAAAAAGTAAGAGAGACTATTGTAGTCTAAAAGTAAGAGAGATTATTGTACTCATCTCTAACTACAAGAACAATAAAAGTACAGTGATGATAATTCTTTAATCCATATTTGTTCAGAACAATTGAACTGGCATGCTCCAATGTGAACCTCGGGCTCTTTAAGAATCAGAGCAGCCATCATCCGTGCAAAAAAAACCTTGTTCCCCATCCCACCTACCTTGGGCAAAAATAACAATCACCCTGCCAGTTACTGCAACAGAAAAATGCCAAATACAAAATCCTCCTGTTGCTTATCTCTGCTGGAATTTTCAGGTGTATTGTCACTTCCGTTGTCATCTTATTTGTTAATTTACTTAAAATCATTATAATTGAGCAGCTAATTGGCATATAAAGCTTTCTGATGATACTGAAGCCTCTAAACATGTTCACAACATAGACAACAAAAAACTACGTAATTCTAGTTGTCTCTTAAATTTCACTGTTAACATTGTTCTCTCTAATTTTAGACTTTTGTAATATGGCTGACAGGCTTGGTGCAAGGCTCATGGCTATGACAGATCTTTTTTAGGCAAGAACTTCCTACAAGATCATCCCCTTAGCTTACTCCATGTCCCTTTCAAGGGTTCTGATTCCCTTCATAAATCTGGGTATTTTTTTCACAACTGTCACTGGAAGGGGCTGCTCAGTAGTAGCAGCCTTTTGCATAATCAGTTTAATAATCAGACTCTACTGTACTGTATGAAAACAGCAGAAAATCTCCAGCTGCATAGTTCAACTGTCACACATACCTCCCTACCACACACAGACTATCAGGCTTCAGATAGTCTTCGACCAAGCAGTCAATAAAGTTTTTTTAGCAAATTATTCCTGAAAGCTTTTATAAATTAAACATAAAACTGTAGAAGACCTGCTATAAGCCTTGGTTCCTTGGGCTGACAGCAATAGCTGACCACACAAGGCAATTGCACCTTACATCTGACTGAGGCCGTAAAGACAAAATTCTCCAAGTCTCTTTTAGGCAAAGGCATTTTCCCACTTGGAAAAGGGTCTTACTGCAAACATGACTAACACCACACTTCTTATCACCACCGTTGTGCTATTCCCTCCACACAGTTTAGTAGCAGTTAAAAGAGGCTCAGCCCCTTGGCTCTGTGGCCATGAGATGCACCGGGCACGTGAGGAAGCATGAACCCGCTCCCCAGCTGGTAGTTGTTGTTTCTAGCGAGCTGCACGCCATTAGCATGCTGAACAGATCCTTCCCCGGCACTTTCTAACGTGCTATATTGATCCATGGATGCTTGTATTCACTGGAGACCTGATTTCACTGCCTTTAATGAATTTAATTCTCTTAGCTCCAACTAAGTAGCTTGACACCTTTTTATTACATAAAGCCAATCCTTTGCAAGCTTAATCTTACATAGTTTTGATGATTAACAATGTGCTGTTCCAAAGAACTTTGAGTTCATTTAGAGGGACTCCCTCCAACCCCATGTCAGTGAACATCGGAAATCCTACCAGATTTTTTTTCTTGTTTTCAGACTCTCCAGAGCATAAAGAAACTAGTTAGTCTTGAATAAACTGAACATTTCATTTAATGGAATCCAGGCTTACGGAGTATGGATTCTGGGAGTTTATTTAGCCTTTCAAAAAAAAAACATTTTCAAGCCTATCTTTTACAAGACTTGGCACTGTACTGCAGCAGACATGAAAACTATTATTGTAACTGAACAATCAGACACCAGCAAAATACTGTCTGCTTTTCATTACAGCACCTAGTATTGTCACAGGCAGCCCTTCCCCTTTTTATAACAGTGTTTGATAATTATTCTGTAATCCAGATACCCCTCCATTCAGCAGAAAATGGACAGTGCTGATGAAAAACTCTTAGAAGCTTAGCAGAAATTAAAATTGTATCAGTCACTTAAATGCATCTAATAATGATTCAGTATCTGTAAAATCTAAAATAAGCCCTGAGATAATTTATTTTTACATGATTCCCCAAAAAAAATTTGAAAAAAAAAGGAAAGGAATAAATGTTTTAAACTTTCACAGTAAATATCATGTCAGGAAAAAAAAAAAAAAAAAAGTTTTGCATATATGCAATGCTTATTTACTAAGTAAATAACTGTTATATTGCATAAGGTGTCCAGTTCACAAATGAACAGACAGTAGTTGGCTGTCTCAGAGTTTTACTGCAGTCAAAGCCAATATGATGCACATGCATGTAAAAAACAACAAACATGGACATTTTCATGTTTTATTATCACTAGGATGCATGAATGCATTTAGAAGCTTGACAGTAGTAAAACAAGAAAGAGAAACTCAAATAGTGTAATTCTGAGTAATTAGAACATACTGCACCTGTCATGCTTGTTAACCAGAAGAGTACAAAAATCATTTTACATGTTTCATGAGCATACCACACCACTTGGATTCTTCCAATGTACTGTATTTCTTGGATGGCGACCAAACCAATCCTTCAGTTTCATGCTTTCATCATCTGAGTAAATTATGTGGTAAATCTTATCTTGCAAAATACTGTTCTACTCTCTTTCATTTATGAGAAATAGACTTTCCTATTATAATCTTGCAAGTCTTAATGAAAGTTTACACATGAACAGGGTTAAGAACTTTCCTAACCTGGTGTGTCAACAGACTGCAGGCAGAAGCTGGCATTTTAGATTTCCAGCAAAGTTTAGAAGAAAATCACCTGATAAGATAGGTACCCTTTACTTTGCAAGAAACACTTGTTTTCTTCAAATTATTCAACATACTTCACCAAAGTCAGTAGCTTTGACTACGTATTAGAATATGTGGCTTTTTACTGATGTGGCAATACACATTGTGGACCTTTCTGAAGATAAACTAATCTCCTATAACTTATCAGAAAACAACCAAAAGAAAAAGAGAAACTCACTCTAAAGGGAACACCCACCTCCTAACACAGGTTTGGTTAGCCAAGGGTTTACCTGAAACATTCCTCCCACTGTGGCAATAGAAGCAGAGAGACAGAGACTGTAGGATCAGTAAATGGCAGTGGTAGAAACATTTCTCACTTCCCTCCGAGAACTCCAGAGAGCACCAGAAGCATCAGTAGGCTTGTGACTCATATGAACATTTTATGAGCCAAATTTGATTTTCCAGTTTCAAAGATTTCTTCTGTCTCATGGCAGGTGATTACAGGTGCTTATAGTCAAGTTTTACAGACAGTGATGTTAGCAGTAGAAGTAGAATTACAAAAAGAAAACTAAGAACTGCTGCTCTTTAGAAAAAAATACAGACAGTATATTAGAAGAAAAGTCTGCTGAACAATTAGAAAGGTACACAAATGGAACTGGCAGCAAAATGGGAAAGTCTGTTTATTCAATTAGACATTAACTATAACTTCCTTTAATAAAACCCAACAAAAAACTAAATATAAATATTTCACATTAAATATTGGAGAAGAAAAAAAAGTATTTGTGGCATTGAAACTGTGCAGAAAATTTCATCTGAACTTAACAGGAATCTGGTTCTGTTACAAACTCCTCTGCACCTCTGTATTTAAAGGGACCACCCAAGGAGAGAGAATTATATTTTCATCGCTCCTTTCCAGTACAAACTCACGAGATATTAATCCTAACTTTAATTTCATACTATCATAGAATCATAGAATGCTTTGGGTTGGAAGGGACCTTTAAAGGTCATCTAGTCCAACCCCCCTGCAATGAGCAGGGACATCAACAACTAGATCGGGTTGCTCAGAGCCCCGTCCAACCTGACCTTAAAGGTTTCTAGGGATGGGGCCTCCACTACCTCTCTGGGCAACCTGTTCCAGTGCTTTACCACCCTCATTGTAAAAAATTTCTTCCTTATATCTAGCCTAAATCTCCCCTCCTTTAGTTTAAAACCATTACCCCTTGTCCTGTCACAACAGGCCTTGCTAAAAAGACTGTCCCCATCTTTCTTATAGGCCCCCCTTAAGTACTGAAAGGCCGCAATAAGGTCTCCCCGCAGCCTTCTCTTCTCCAGGCTGAACAACCCCAACTCTCTCAGCCTGTCCTCACAGGAGAGGTGCTCCTATCTTTAAAATTTATTCTAAGAGCATTTACCTAATTTTCTTCATAGAACTTGATAAAAGTGACTGTCATATTACTTAAAATAAAATAGGAGCACAAACATAATGAAAATACATTTGTGCAATGCACAAGAACTCATCACCAGCAAAACAGGGAACTCCCATCTAACATCACTAACTCCTTACAACATCATCAACCATGAAGCAATTCACAGCATACAAAATGAATATCTATTTCACAAGTTTGTTTTGCCCTGATTTTTTTTAACGCACTTTTAAATGTTCATTCCAATTCAGGCCATACAGGATCAGCAAATTTTTTGAAAGGCAAATCTGTTCTCATGGATAAATACTGCACAAGCAAGAAGAGATTAGGCTTTCCACATACAAGGCCTGAATAACTCATCGGTACATAGTGTTTACACATCTTCAACGTTTATGAGATGTAATCACTCTTCAGGGTGGAGATGACCACAAACCTGAATTTTGAAATGTCATGTGTCTCATTGCGGCAAGGATGCCTGCTGCAGCCGTCTTATTTAGTACTCTGTTGGGCAGGATATGGTTTTGTAAAATGACTGGGAAAGAGATGAAAAGAAATTTGTGATCCAAGTCTCTGTGACCTTTTTTAGGCAGCCGAGGTGCAGTTATCTTTTAAGCTTAGCGATGAAGCAATTCAGAATTTGTATTATGAAAATTCAGAAAATATAATTCTGAATAGCTAGATTCACACCAGGAGAAAAGGAATCAATTATTCCTTTTGACTAAAGTAGGTGGCAGAGGCTGTAGTAATTGCTCTTTAAATAAAGTACACCATTCCCCACAGGATTTAATCTTTCAGACTGAAAATATTACAAGTCCTGGAATATCCCACGCATATTTATCATACTACTGCTGCTGCAGAAGGAAGGGTTAGTATCTCATTTTGTCTAGACAGACTAGTTGCAGAATAGTTTTAGATTTTGTCTAGACTCGGCTGACCAGGAGAATCTGAACAGCTGACAAGTAAATATGGTTCCAACATACAGCTGTACTTTACCAGCTTCCTCGATATCTCTGATTTGTGAATATTTCTTTTGGCCATTTCCCTTAATTTCAAAATGAAGTAGAGTTCTCTCCAAACTAATATTAAAATCAATAAGAAAAAACACATGTAGATGCAACTAGTTTTCAGAGTGGATACGGTTTCTTAAACAATAAAAAAAAAATCTTAAATAGAAATAATTTGAATTGCTCTTACTATGTCCTGTTCCTTCCCTACTATTTTTAATCCAACCTTGCAGTAATATTTTGACTTTCCAGTTCAAATACATGTGACTTGTGCAAGTTTCCAACACTGGAAAACAATATAGAAATAAATTTCTCAACACATCATTGCGATTTTTGTGTTGCTCTAGCAGTCTACTCTTCCATTAATCAATGTCTACTACACATCCATTTCAGCAAATATGGGTGCTCAAGTTTATAGCAAACGCAAATCTTAAAGAAAACAAATTCACTTACATATCTAATCTACAGGATGCTAGACAACGTGCAAGAAAAACATGCAAATGGAGCATTCAGGGAAGTATTTCACCACTGCACATGGTAATAAGATCATGTGTTTTATGCTTCTATGAAGTAAGTTGGAAAGAACAGTAAAACTTGTTTCTTATTTATCCAATTCACTTATTTTTCTTCGTTCTCCTCTTGCAATTCAATAATCTTAGCTTTCTTAACACTGACTGACTTTGACTTACAAAGCATCTAGTATATTTTACAACGCACTGAGACTTACAACATGTTTGTTAATAGTATAACAGTCACCATGCAAGTAGTCATCATTTGAGCTAAGCAATTGATCTGCAGTTAAAAGATTATTCAAGCAATTTCACTTCCAACAACATAAGCTGCAAGGTGCTGAGTCACAAACCTTCATTCTTCCTTTGCCATAAATCCAGTAAGAATAGTTACTATTCTAGATTTCAAACTCTCCTGCTTAATGGTAACAAGTGAGCAACATGTTAGATCCAGCCAGGATCTTTGTTTTACAATGTCCAAAAAAAGAGTCTGGTGGAAACTCAGCAAAGTATCCAGCCACATGCCTCTTAAGCATTCATATTGACAGGACCATCTGAGCTGGGTTGCCTTCCTGTAGCCCACCACCAGTACGAGGTGAGAGGTGAAGCACGCAAGTTGACTGAAGGAAAAAGGGGCATACCCTCCTTCTCAACATTAGACCAGTGCAGGACACAGTTTGATGCTACAGCTAAGCGCTCTTGTGGTGGGTTGACCCTGGCTGGATGCCAGGTGCCCACCAAAGCTGCTCTATCACTCCCCTCCTCAGCTGGACAGGGGAGAGAAAATACAACAAAAGGCTCGTGGGTCGAGATAATGACAGGGAGAGATCACCCACCACTCTCACCAATTACCATCACAGGCAAAACAGACTCGACTTGGGGAAATCAGTTTAATTTATTAGCAATCAAATCGGAGTAGGGGAATGAGAAATAAAAACTAAATCTTAAAACACCTTCTTCCCACGCCTCCCTTCTTCCCTGGCTTAACTTCACTCCCAAATTCTCTACCTCCTCCCCCAAGCGGTGCAGGAGGATGGGGAATGGGGGTTGCTGTCTGTTCATCACACGTTGTCTCTGCTGCTCCTTCCTCTTCAGGGGGAGGACTCCTCACGCTCTTCCCCTGCTCCAGTGTGGTGACCCTCCCACAGGAGACAGTCCTCCATGAACTTCTTCAATGTGGGTCCTTCCCATGGGCTGCAGTTCTTCATGAACTGCTCCAGCGTGGGTCCCCCATGGGGTCACAAGTCCTGCCAGCAAACCTGCTCCAGCCTGGGCTCCTCTTTCTCTCTCTCCATTGGTCCACAGGTCCTGCCAGGAGCCTGCTCCAGTGCAGGCTTCCCACAGGGTCACAGCCTCCTTCGGGCATCCACCTGCTCCACTGAGGGGTCCTCCACAGGCTGCAGGTGGATATCTGCTCCACCGTTAACCTCCATGGGCTGCAGGAGGACAGCCTTCCTCACCATGGTCTTCACCATGGGCTGCAGGGGAATCTCTGCTCCAGTGCCTGGAGCACCTCCTCCCCCTCCTCCTTCACTGACCTTGGTGTCTGCAGAGTTGTTTCTCTCGCATATTCTCACTCCTCTCTCCGGCTGCAATTACTGTTGTTCAACAACTTTTTCCCCTTAAATATGTTATCCTAGGGGCGCTACCACCATTGCTGATGGGCTTGGCCTTGGCCAGCGGTGGGTCCATCTTGGAGCCAGCTGGCATTGGCTCTATCGGACATAGGGGAAGCTCCTAGCAGCTTCTCACAGAATCCACCCCTGTACCCCCCCTACCAAAACATTGCCACGCAAACCCAATAGAGCTATGGATATAAGATATAAACAGTGCAGAAACTCTATGCCAACTATGACATGACTAATGTTCAGTTTCATCCAACTTTACCACATTCTCCTTTCTGCTGAAAAACAGCATTTACTGTCCTATATGTGCCCATGTTATACCGAACAAACCAAGCAACCAGCACTAAGTATTTACATAAAAAAAGAATCCAAAGCAGAAGGTAGTAACAGACTCTGGGAATGAAGAATTGCCTCCTGTCTTAGTGTTTAAAATTTGCAACAGCAGTAAGAAACTCACAGTGACTAATTAATCCTGCAAGTCGCCCTATGGTATAACCAGCCTCTAGCAGAAGGGAATCACTGAAGTGGTCTTTGCGTTTGTGGGAGCACATGCTGTGTTACTGAGCCACCGCAAACGAAGCTTTGTTAAATGACATGACTACAGGGGAAAGACATAAGGGGTTAATTATAGCCAAGTGCACTTGAAATATTTTGCTCTCCAGGATTTTAACCTGAAACTAATAGTGCAAGTAAAATTGTCACCCTCCTGTTAATGGCATACTACAATATCTTTTATATTAGTTTCCCCTGAGGTATAATAAGCTTTGTACTATATGGGGGCTGTTAACAAAGGAATTCGGCAGAACTTAAAGGCTTATAACTCCTCTTTTATAAAGGTAATCACAGTAGAACTACGGTCATAAAACCTTACATTACATTCATGTGAGATCTTCCAGCAGGCTTACTCCTGTGAACAGTATAAAAGAACAAAGGTTAAATATTGTCCAGATATTGCATTCTGAAAAGTGATTTGGACATATCTAAACAGTGCCAGACAAAACAGTTTGGCCTATGGCAAGCCTAAAAAGAGTAAAACAGACCTCCAAGAATCAGAACAGTGTCAACAACTCTCAACGCTCACTCCTTATCTGGCTGCATCCTTCACTTGTGACACAGGCTTTTCACCAGTGGAAATAATTCAAGGAAGATATCAAATATTTCACACAAAGTTGCAAAATGGGAAAGATCCCAGGATTTTGGTTCCCGTTTTAAAAATCACTACACCCATATAATTCTGGAGAAAAGACACTCTTCTTTGAATAACACTTACCTTCAACAAGAGCATGTAAAGTCTGAACACAGCACAAATGGTGCCAGTGTGCAGGAAACACTGTTTGCAAAGTGATGCCTTTAGACTTGCACATACTTACAACAACACTAAACATAAGAGTATTGTTTCAGCGGTCTTACAACATATAAGCAATGCTAAACCTAACAGTAGACAGCAAGTTGTTAATGAATCTCATCACCAAATGCATATTGCATCTCCCAGTAATGTCCTAGATAAGATTAAAAAAATCACTTCCTAGAATATCTATATCAATATCTATATTTCAGTCGGTGAAAAAAAAAAAAAAACACATTACTTCAACATCAATTTTAAGTGTTAGGTTACACATGGCTTTGAGGATCAGATTAAATGTTCATTAGGACCTCTGTAAAATTTATTGGTATACCTCAAGATAAAGTTAATGTCAGCTACACAACATATATAGAATCATAGAATCATTTGGTTGGAAAAGACCTTTAAGATCATCAAGTCCAACTGTACCTGTCCACTACTAAACCATGTCCCTAAGCACCTCCTCTACCCATCTTTTAAATACCTCCAGGGATGGGGACTCCACCACTTCCCTGGGCAGCCTGTTCCAATCCTTAACAACCCTTTCCATGAAGAAGTTTTTCCTAATATCCAATCTAAACCTCCCCTGGCACAACTTGAGGCCATTGCCTCTTGTCCTATCACTTGCTACTTGGGAGAAGAGACCAACATCCACCTCGCTACAACCTCTTTTCAGGTAGTTGTAGAGGGCGATAAGGTCTCCCCTCAGCCTCCTCTTTTCCAGGCTAAACAATCCCAGTTCCCTCAGCCGATCCTTATAAGACTTGTGCTCCAGACCCTTCACCAGCTTCGTTGCCCTTCTCTGGACACGCTCCAGCAACTCAATGTCCTTCTTGTATTGAGGGGCCCAAAACTGAACACAGTACTCGAGGTGCGGCCTCACCAGTGCCGAGTACAGGGGAAGGATGACTTTCCTGGTCCTGCTGGTCACACTATTCCTGATACAAGCCAGGATGCCGTTGGCCTTCCTGGCCGCCTGGGCACACTGCTGGCTCATATTCAGTTGGCTGTCGATCAACATGCCCAGATCCCTCTCCACCAAGCAGCTTTCCAGCCACTCATCCCCAAGCCTGTAACGTTGCATGGGGTTGTTGTGGCCCAAGTGCAGGACCCGGCACTTGGCCTTGTTGAACCTCATACAATTGGTCACAGCCCATTGGTCCACCCTGTCCAGATCCCTCTGTAGAGCCTTCCTACCCTCAAGCAGATCAACACTTCCACCCAGTGAACTAAGGAGACTACAAAGACTAAGTTTTCCTTCAACATTAAGTATAAAAAAATGTTAAAATGACAACTTTCTATTGTATTCTAAAATTTGGTTAAAAGCCAGCACGTATTGAATTTCATCTGTTCTCTCACCGACACTCATCCTCCAAGTGACAAAGTAACACAGTTTCATGCACCACACTGAAGCATAACCCAAATAGACATACATTATTTCTGCTTTTTTTCTGCCATGAAGCAATTCTGTTTTCCTATAGCAATACACCTGCAAGCTGTTCTTTCAATAGGTCATATATTTTTGCTGCTCAGTAAGACCACCATATGCCAAGTAGCTTTTTCTCCACCAATCATGGCTACAACAGAATTACAGACTGGGAACAGTTAGGATTAAATGACATCCTAGAGACATTATGTGCCACTGGAGCAAAAACTAGATTTCTCCCATGTTAGCATACTATAATGTATCTCCCTTCATAACAGTTGCACGGAATAACATCTAGAACCAGATAAGGCCACCACACAATTATATTTCCACGGTAGAAGAGAATTTTCACCTTTGCCTCTTTACCCTTTTTAATGCTGACCTACAGCAGTAAAACATTGTGGCACAGGCACAAACTGAGAACCACGAATCTGCATGTAGAAAACTGTCCCCTAAAACATCCTCTTAGTTGGATGACACATCCAAGATCGGGTTCACCTCTCCAGTTTCCAAGTGTCTATCAGTATTTAAAGAGATTGCAATATCATAATGAGTACCTCATAAAATAAGATGGTAAATATTAACACCATAGAATAGCCATGCCTCACAACCAAAAATGTTTAAATGTCTATCATAAGGCTGAAGAAACTTATCTATTTGGAATGTCAATATCCTGCCTACTCTGAGCAACAGACATATGTTTTTGTACAAAGAATTAGGACTGCAACTTTACTAAAAAAAACTTGTATAAGAACAGACAAGCTCAAGGATTAATCACTAAACTACATTTTAATATCCGTTTTATATTACTGAAGCCAAGAGTTAATTGATAATTTAAAAGTCTCTGAGTGATATATATTTAAGTTTGGCCATATTCACATCTTCAATTTTATAAAAACCTACTATGTTATCTAATGTAGGCATAATTTCGTTCCATTAAGCAATCTGTGCTGAAAGTAATTCTGGGATTATAAATCTAATGAGAACAAAATAGGTCTTATCCTATCTGAGCTAAAAGGTGCAATAGAATGGTTCTGAATCTTACATGCAGAGACAATCTGCTATTAAGACACTGCAACATCTCTTCCTTGTAAATAATGGAAAATTGAGGCCTGAGTTTTTCTTTTTGGTTTATTTAACTTCACATAAGTATTAGGCAATGTGAATACATGAATTGAGCACATTGCTTTATATCTTCTTCACCAAATAAATGTTTTCATCTCTGATTTTTCAAATCACAAAGAGCAACTATTCAGAAATAAGATCAGGTTTAAGTTGGCTTCACATCCACACAGACAGACAGAGTGTAGTCCCAATGAAGATCATTCACTCCTTATTGGCTTATGAAATACAGCTGCAAGAGTGGACCAACCCTGCATTTGTTACATGTATAGATTGATATTAAAAGAATGACTACACCACTCTTTCAGATACCAGGGAAAAAATAAATAAAAACTCAAAGTAAGAAAGAACAAGACCAAAATTATTATCATAAAACCAAATGTCAACACCCAGTTCTATTGCATATTGGGCTGAAATTTCATCAGTCTATCATTAAATAAAGCCTAGAAAGAGCAAGTCTCATATAAATGAAGGTTGCAACCTAAGTCTCACACTACAAAGTGAGTTCTGTTGCCCACAGAAGTAATCCATTTGAAGAGAATAAAAATTTTTATCAAATTTATAAGAATACTGTATTGCCTGCCCTATTTCATGACAAGGGAAAGTAGGTTTTATCAGCGCTTTGCATTAGAACAAAAGATGCGCTATTTTTTAATATAACTAGAAGAAACGCAACATTTTTATCCTTAAACAGACAGTAGAAAGCAAGTTCAGCATCCTTCAAATTACAAATTGAAGGATATGTTACAAATACTACTGTGCTGCTGCCGAGGACAGTCAACTTTCTAATGATGACCATAGCTGATAATTTTTTAGCCACTTATATAGAAGGCTTCACATTTACTTCAACTATAAGTAGTATCAGTATCCCAAAAAACAATGAATAAGCCCATTGCCTTTATGAAGTAACATATCATTCTGTCACAGACAGCTGGTATCCTTTAATTCTTCCTGTATAGGGAGGACATATTCTGAAGGAATATAAGTGCAGTTGATTTTATTAAGACACTCCACACCCCCTTCCCTCCTCCGCTTCCACTCCGAACCACCTCTAAAGATCTCAGTCAATACATAAAAAATTGGCAGTTTTCCACTTCCCAGCAGGTTGCCTCTGAAAAGATCAGTCAATACACAAAATCTGCAGAGAACAAAATACTACAGAAAACAGCAAGAATTTCTAAAGGCAACCAGCAAATGCCATTAAAAACAGACTGTTGTAATTCTGGAGTTCCTATTCCCTCTGGATTTGTCCAAGTTTCATTTATTTAGTCTCCTTAATAACAGTTTGAAAATTCTTCAAGCATATGGATTCTAACTGGTATAAAAACCTGGATTAGAAATCACTGGGCTGAAAGCTTTGGAGCACTTTACTACAGCTGGAAGCCTGCAATTTGCTCAAAGTCCAACCAACCTGCATCCCAATTAGAAAGCAACCTGAATGAGTCAGTGTTTCCTTCTTATCTGCAGTAGCCTAAGATTAAATGGTAACTTCTTTCTTTATTTAAACCAGTGTACCTGACAGTTTTAGACCTATATTTGTAACTCAGTTCCAATATTACTGCATAAATTACAAGATGACCATATCAACCAGTTCTGCTCTATCCCTTCCAAATTAAAATTAACTAAAAAACCCACCAAAAACCTGTAAGCAACACAAACCATCAAATTTTACAACGCATTTCCAATACATTGATGGTGATGTGGAAGTTAGAATTAAACATAGTACAAGCACTTTAACATTGCAAAATGAATAAATAAAATTGCTTTTCTCAACAAACAAGCTATGACTGTTGTGTTCTTGACAAATTAACACTACTGTATTAGAGAAAAACAGAACTAGAATTAAGAAATCAATCACTAATTAATAAATGTCTGTTTAAAACACACCAGTGTATCAACAATGGAGCATCTGATAAAGAGCCAACAGGCATGGAAATGCTTGTTCAGAGAAAGGATACGAGAGGTTCATAGGGAGTGGAAGTTAAAGAGCCTAAGCTATAGTTTATCCAAAGTTCAGCTACAATATAAAATCAAAAAATGTATTTGGAAAATACAGTAGACAAGTAAGGAGTCACAGGCAAGGCTTTCTCTTCTGCTGAGATGCTATGATATCCTCTTTGAGCCACTCACACCATTTATATCGGAGACATCAGTGACTGCACAACAACAGGTAAGCCTTCTGTACTAGTTTTAACAGCACTCGAAGAAATTTGGAGAACAAAGATACCAGAAATAATCATTCAAAAATGGATAAAAAGAAAGAAATACTCTGAAATGAGAGAAAAATAACTGCTCTTCAGCAATAACTTTAAAATATGGCTTAACTTTTAATATGGCTAATTCCTGTATGGAGAGACTGCTTGGTAATAACTGGAAATAAAGTTTGAGAAAATACTGACGTTTCCTAACCAAAGCTGCATATAAACAATAATTTTGGCTAATTCATCTGGTGTACTTCTTTGAGTTGGGTCAACAGAACTGATCCTGTGACATAGTTATTGAAGAACTATAAAATATCACAAGTTTCTAGTTCTTAAAACTGATAAAATAAAGAAGATTCAATTCTCTACCAAAATAGTTGTCCTCAAGCAGATTGATGTGTAATGGGAGCTCCCTTATGATTCATGGGAAATAAACTTGTTCAAAGAGCAAAGGAAGAGATTCTTATCACTTGTCCTGTTGCAATTCCTGTTTTGTGTTCATTGGGGCATTGGCCAATACCACATTGCTTTTCTGTCCTCATTTTGTTTGCAAAGTTTGCAACAAAGGGTACTGGATGAAAAAATACTTGGATGAAGGAAAAGCCCGTAACGTTAGCTGCACACTATCTGTGTGCAGTCCTGGAAGCTGCATACTGGCATGCAAAGGAAAAAGAGAGTGCTCTTCCTCCCAATCATAATTTTGTATACTGCTAACAGGTGTTATTTCAGTCATGACAGGTAAAAGGATCCAAGGAAACTAACATCACTCAAACAGTTCTAGAATGACCAAAGGCAGCCTCCTATCAATAAATGCAGTCAACTCTTAGCAGCAGTGAAATAAAGGAGTGTTTTAGTTCTCCTTGGCCCTCCCACTGCAATTAATCTGGACCACCAGAGCTCCAGTGAAACTAATTAATAGTTATTAAGGAACATGGTTAATGACACTGTGGGCATGCATCAACACAGGCACCCCATTTGTAGCTTTCCCAGAAATAATGCATTTTTATGACAGATAATTTATAGACTTGATTTCTCACAACGTATTCCCTCCCTGAAGGGAATATTAGAATGCCAGGCTGTCTGCAATTACAGAAATATGCTGATATATTTCATTTACCCATGATTATTTACAGTTACAGCTTTTAGAATTATAGCTGGAGCTANAAAAGAAAAAAAAAAAAGCCATTACAGGACCAAACACTGGGGAAAAAAGATTGCTTCTTTGAAGCAGAATTTTTTTTTCGTAAAGACTTAATGTTTAATGCAAGGCATATGTGGCATTTTTATTTTTTCAACAATATTTCTTTTAATTATAAATAACAATATACCTTTTAATTTAGGGAATTTTTAGAGCCAAAAATTGGGATAGATTGGTTGGTAATATCTGGAGATGCAAGAAAGTTGGCAAAAGGTATAGAAACTTCCCAACCATGGCTTTACATAAAAAACTGTTAGGGTTCACCCCTGAACTACATCATTTCCAAAAGCAAAAAGTCAAAACATTTTATGCAAAGACACTGCAAGAAATGTTGCAATACCTTTTTAATTCCATTTCTTTCTGTGAAAATTTTCTTGCATCTCACCCTAAAATTGTCTATTTTCTCCTTCCCCCCAAAACTCCAGTTTTTGGCAAGTACAAAATCTACCAGGATCTAATTAAATGTTCACATGAATAGCACAAGCTGTTTTTCGATAGCCATGTACTCTGACCTTACGCAGAATTTTTATGCATTTCTGTATTTCTAATTATAACAATGGAAGAAAATTAAATTGAAGAGGCAAGTTCAGCACTTTGGATCTTCTGTACACCCTAAAAAAAAAAACAGTGACTGCACAGCCATTTAAGACCCATATTTCCAAAAGACATAATGTCAGAAGCTGTCACTCTATTTTGTCTCCAAGTCCCAAATCTTGAACCTCTGACAGAAACCCAAAGGAGGTACCCAATAGAATGGCATGGGTTAAAGGAGATGCCTATTTGATTATCCTTCTTGCTATCAGTGCCATGAAGATTTTTTTAATATTATTTCAGAAATCTTAAATTTCAATTAAATCATAAAAAAGGATAGAGATCACTGCCTATCACTGTATTTGAAAACAAACTTTCATTATGTCCATCCTATCTCTGCCTTCATCAAAAAGCATAAGAATAAGTTCTTTTTGCTAGAAAGACTGACTAGAAACAGAAGGCACTAAAAATTTATAAAACAAAAATAAACAAGACAGACATACAAAGAAGCACGCTCAGGAAGAGTATGATACAGATCATAATCCTCCTGATACTTAATGTGTCACAGTTTAGCAGCAGGAGTTATTTTATAGTAATGGCAATGTGGGACACATTTTTCCCTCTCAGGCAGAAAACTACGGAGAATCAAACCAGAGGAGGGGAGAACAAAGTCTATCCCAATGACTCTAATTTCCCACAGATCTTTTACATCTACAGGATACGATAAGCTGTTCACTGCAGAAAAAACACAAATCCTCAGAAAACTGGAAACCACAATATAAATTTCACATTTCATAATGCAGCTACATGACAATGACTGCATGGGTCAGGACTTGTTATTTTCCAGACCTTGCAAACAACCCTCATTTAATGGCAAAAAACATTGACTCCAGAGCCTCAACCAAACTGAGGACATTAGTCTGCAGATGCACAATTCCTTTAAACATGCATTTTGACTAGCAAAAACTCCAAATTAGCTGTCTTGAAGCCACTGGAATACACAAAGATGGAAACTTGTCTCACACATACAGAGAACTGAAGCCCTTGGGTTAGGTAAGTTGAACAGCCTACTGTGAACGTCCAAATTTCATAGTTAATTCGTCAACAAGCAACTGCCAAGTACACAGTTAAGAAGAGAGCATTTGTGCCTACTTTGGTCTCCCATCTGAGGAAACTCATCCTACTTAACAAAATATGCACAGACAAATGGAGGGAACAAAAAGTTAAACTAAAGCTTTCCTCCTTTCCCTACCAACACACACAGAAGTTTCCTTTCACTTACTGCTCATTGTGCCCAAATGTACTTTCTGCAGTGTGCGAAATCCCCACACTTGCTAAGAGAGGGGAACTCATCTCAGGAAGAATAAAATCCCATATCTCCCTACCCTGCTCAAGAGCCATGTTCATGAGCAAACTGGAGACTGACAGATTTTGAATCTCCAGCAGTGTGCTGGTTTGATATTCACCACTGTAGACCCCAGACAAAAACAAATATTCACCATTCATTCTGATTCAACATACTAGATTCAAGTCATCTTGATCCAGGAGAGTAACTGAGCATTTCATGTTTACTTATAAAATCCACAAAGCCAGGTTAACATGAAGTACTTCCCTTACTCTTTTGGAAAACAGGGCACTGCTCTACCTTACTTCTCCAAAATAAAGTTAATTTGAAATGCCACTATTTTCCTACAGAAGGATAGATTCCAAACTACTCACCACCTCATGCTGAATAGCATGCAGAATGGATTATTATTACATACATTTCTGAAGAGCTCATCTCTCCATTGTGTCTGTGGATAACATATGCTGTTTAAAGATGAATAGCAGAAATGAAAGGGGAATCCATGGCACTGGTGGGAGGCAAGAGCCAAGCTAGAGACTATAATGGAAGTCTTTTTGTGACTGTAGTGTTTGTTGCTGCAAACAATATAAGAATTCAGTGCTCATTTGAAGTGTATCCTTTAGAGTTCCAGCTGTGCTGATGCGGGGCGGGGCGGGGAGGGGAAATCTTAAAGGATGAGATATATCAGTTCTTCCACTGTAAATAGGAAATACAGCCTAGATAGAGAGGGAGAAAATATGCATTCCAGGGTATATAAAATCTGAAAGCATGGCTGCTGTAGGAAAGATGCACATGTGATGCTTTTGAGACCTGGACAGTCTGAGTCAGTTTAAACGGCTCCTGCTTTGACTTGCCACATAACCACACTTATGTACATCCAGTCTGAGAGGAACGTGGGCAAAATAGAAAGGTGTGGGGGAAGTGTTTCCACTCTGGTGAAGTCCTCAGACTTCTCCTGAGTGAAGAACACAAGGATTTTCTTCTGGCACAAGGACCCCTTGCACTTTGGCCTCCCTCACCTCTAAGCAACGTGTGGTTTTGCTTCCTTTTCCTTTTCACATAAGCTTTCTGAAAGTACTAAGGCAACAGACATCCTACATCACAAACATTTGATGACTGTGGCTGCACTGGTAGAAGAAACAGGAGAGAAGGGAGGTCCAAAACTAAAGGCAGACAAGAAAAAGGAAAGGGACAGATGAGAAAAAAATTAGTAAAGTCTGGAGTGGTAGGGAAGGAAATAGATGAGCCTGAAGAAATTACTTCATGATGCAGGAATGTGTGATGGCAACACTAAGAGGGGCCAGAGACATCAATACATCCAAAAAGAGAACTTGTTTGTGGTACGGTGATTTACAGAATGCAAAGCATGTTCTGGAAAACTGCTGTTATCCACATATTCACAAAAGGGTGAAAATAGAAGAGATGATGTTTATAAAGGAAAAAGCAATAACATGATGAAGAAATATATATATTTGCTTTCTAGGGCAGTAAAGTTGCAGAACATAATGAGATGTGAAGGGAGATAAACTCAACCTTCAAGAAAGCTGCAAATGCATTCTGGCAGCTATCAAAGATAAGTAGCAAATGAAGATCAGTCTAAAAGGTAAACAAAAATGGTGTAGTCTTCATTTATTTTCCTTTAGAAAATTACAGGCAGACACCAAGGACCAAACCATGCCTGGACATAGCTCTCTGAAGACAAATGTAAAACAAAGGGACAACAGGAAGGACTGGGAAAGGTGACAGAAAAGAGTTGAAAGGCTTTGATGGACTTGGCCAGGAAGTTTTCGCCAAATGACAGGATACTGCCACTCTCAAGATTTACAAAATAACAGACCTCTATCAATATCATATAAATTCCTTCCATGCAAGAGCCTGCCTCCTCTGGCACTTAGTAAGTTTTCCAATGAAGAAAGACCTTCTAAACATTGTAGCTGATCACAGGGAACTGGCAAAATGCCAGGAAAAAAATGGTAAGACCAAGGATAGTTAATAGGAAAGCCAAGAGTTATTTTAAGTAAAAGTGATCCACATGCACTGAAGTCCTGCTATTTTTTGTGATTAATCAACTAATTAAGTATTACTGATTGCTCTGCATAAAACCTCAAAGTTGAAAACATTCTCAAACTGTCAGCTTCTCTTTCAGATTCAGACCCTGACACCAGTAGGGAAGGGACAGCTACGCTCAGAAAACTTTTGGTGCAAAGCCATCGAAAGGCAATCAAACCAGCAATTTCAGAGACTCTCTCGTGTAAGTGGTGCAGCCAGCCACCCCACCCCCACCATCTGAAAACATATCCCTCAGGTCAAACCCTGCAACGCTGTTGCAGGACCTTTTATTCTAATGCAAATGGAGCAAAGAAAAGCACTTCAAGTTCTTGTAGTGAAGGCAAGATATCTCTGAATAAAATACTTAAGAGCATGCTGAGTATTCTTATCAGGACTTGTTAATTAATTCTCACAATGCTCCTCACAAGTAGGTAGAGCAGAAAGATTATGTTATTACAGAGCAACCATATCAGTATCTGTACAGTGACAGGCAATAAAATGGTCTAGAATAGCTAAAAGATTTCTGTTTAAGAAAATACAGATTTACTGGGAAGTGACTGCCTTTTTTTCCTACTTCAAATAAAGACTGAAATTTTTAAACTCTGCTTGGCAAGCCTGAAACTTATAACCATCCTGAACAATCAATGCATTTACATGTACCTATCTGCCTCTTTGAAACATCCAGGCTATAAGAAACTTTGACATTGCTAAAATGACAAAGACTACATGTGAAACAAGTCAGTACTAGTATCACCTTGCCTTTCAGTGATCATCTAAATCCCTCTTGATAAAAGCCCTTTTAGAGTCCTTCACAGTGACACACGGCTATTACACAAAACACAAAGAAGGTTTATATCAAGCTAAAAAATTCGTCTAACGCAAGTCCTCCTCCTTTGCTGTGTGATAGGCTATAGATTGGGGGGTTTTACCGATTTTAGTCATGAGGGGGTATATGAAGAAAAAGAAAAATCCTCTACTCTGCAAAGCTTTTCCTTTTTATGAGATCTTACAGCCCTGTGCAAGCAGCGATCTCCTGTTCTTTTCAAGCACTTTTATGGAGACTCCTGGAAAGATTACCCCTGGATAAGAAGGCTTTGAGGGTCTGTAAGTTAGACACACACTCCTGAGACCTTCATGTCACCAGGGATCTGGGGAAGGAGCATTATCTCTCAAGACTATTTTGAAAGGGAAATCCACAGTGCCATCTCTAGAGCAGTTAACAGCTCCATCTTTGAGGCCTCCCATTAGAGGTAAGAATGACAGCCCCTCTGTTTCCCATGCTTTAAAAGTGTTCCCTAATCAA
The DNA here is from genome assembly GCA_013401315.1 of Balaeniceps rex. Lineage (NCBI taxonomy): Eukaryota > Metazoa > Chordata > Aves > Pelecaniformes > Balaenicipitidae > Balaeniceps > Balaeniceps rex. Next base: position 32,613 of record VYZW01003149.1, on the reverse strand, counting down.
ACACAGAGTGCAGGTACACAGCAACCTCCCTAGATATTCTTGCCATATTTGACACCTCCTTATTTTATTCTGAGCTTCCAGCCAATTAGTCATTTCTGAATAGGAAATGTTCAGTATCAAAAAACTCAGGCTTGCAAAGGTAAACCCTAGCACCATAGCTACTTCTGAAGCATTTGACTGAACAAATGGCAAAAAGAAAAGCACTTTCAATTGAAATATGCCTTATTTCTGTTGCACCAAATCATCAGGAACTGTCTTTATAGCAAGTTACAAGACATATATCGTTAGGCATCACAGCAATTCTTAACAGGATTCAAGTAGTGTTAAAGCTTGTGTAGAGTCCTTCCTCGTGAAAGGAGATATTAAATGGAGGGTTCAATATTCCGTGAGAAATAAGAACACTGAGATGGTCATTTGAGTACCTGATTGAAGAGTTCCAGTGCAAACACAAACACAAGGTTATGTGTCAGCAAGTGCTGCAGGGACCTTGTACCTCTGGAGCTGATGGCTGGGTCATCTAGAGCACAAGACCAGCCTGGCAGAGGCTGGGCCTGCAGGGGAGATACCAGAGCAGTCAAGAAACTACTGTTCAATGCCCTGCAGGGGTTGCAATCAGCCTGTCCTAACTGCAAGGATTTTGTGAAGAAATTCCTATGAAGGATGGTTTTAGCATAAAACAAGACATATTTTTAAGGAACTCTTACTGAAAAAAGAGAATTGCATTAAAACAACAGGTTTAAATGTCGTAAGAGACAGTACAAAATAACGACTAGTGCTAAGAACAGTGACTCTAACATAACAAAATAACATCCTTCTCTGTGTAATGCTTACCACAGCTGGGAATGCAGAAAAAGGCTCCCAGAAAGAAAAGGAAGTGTTCCCTAATATGTACATAATCTGCCTAATGGTGAGCAGATTTTTTAAATATATATATATATATACACACACACACACATATACATATATATGAATTTTACAGAAGTGGGAGAAATACAGGCCAATTGATTGGTTCAAGTTCCAGCTTTCAGGACGTTCCTTGCCTCAGTTGGTACCTTCCTTGCTGAAGATAAAAGGAAATTTTGCCCACATACACAAACTTCAGTAGCAATTCTCAAGAAAGAGACCAGACAATCAGTGGTGAGCAACCCAAAATATCCTGCTCCCTCACTAGACAAAAAAGTCCCAAGGACAGTTTGTTAGGTACCTTTTGTGACTGGCCCCCAGAGTCAGACCGGAGACCTCTGAATACTGCCAGTCTGCAAGCCTCAGCAACCCTCCAGCTGGCTGCCCAGGCAGCAGACCCAGCCACACCGCTCTTCTCCTGCCTCCTTCCCACAAGGAGTGCCTGCATAGAAAAAGCAGGGACACCAGCTGGGTATAAGGCAGTTCTGCAGCAGTGGGACAGCACCGGGTGTGCTTCATCAAGCCCTGGACCCAGCAACCATTGTCTATAGGGAAGGCAAAGCCCACTAAAGATTTTAGGTAAGTGTCACATATTTTCCATTTGTTTCCAAGTCTTCTAAAATACAGTGAGGCTTTGTTGTCAGATATCCAGTTACACTAAAAAAAATAAACAGTTCCCTGGAGATTATTTTAGTCAGGGGTTTCTCCCAAGTACTTTCAAGATATGAAACAAAGGGAACTACAGAGAGTAAAAAAAGGCAGTGGTTCTGTCTATGGACTGCCACTGGCCAAGCCTGATTAGCTACTTAGTTTTCAGACCAAAAATATTCCTTATCACAAGAAGAATCTGCACTGACAGCTAGGGTTTCCTTGGATTTTATATAGGAGAGTGGGTAGAGGTAACAGAAAACATCATTGTCACCAAAAATTACACATTCTGAGGCAGGAATAGTTTTTTTAACAAGAAGTCTGTAACAGAAAAACTGCATTTTATTCAGCTTTCAAGAAAACCAAATATGGAATAAAGGATTTTTCCAACTGCTCTTTCAAATCTCATTGAATGAGTTTTTAAAAAACAGTTAGGAGTTTAATTTTGTTTGCACTTTCTGTTTTACATTTTCTCAGAGGGATGATAAAGGAGCATGCCTTTTCAAAGAACCATTCTCATATTTTGCTGCTGAAAGTGCTTAAAAACTAATGATGGATCTCTAATCCACTACAGAATACATTCTGTGCTACATGTAGCCGTTTTTGTGTATTAAAAAATTATAGGCTCAGAACTCTTATCGTCTGTATGTTTTGTGCTATCCAGTAACAGCAGCTACAGCTCTGCCATATCTCTTGCCACATCTGTTTCTAGATTCACTTTCTGAAGCTACAGTAAATTAGTAAACACAGTGTGATGTCTTGGAGTAAGTAGACCCTTTCTCTTGTTACAGTTTAAGGATATTCCTAAGAAGGGATACCAAGCTCCATCTGCATGGCTGGCATGAGGGTCTGGAAGACCCTTGTAGGGAATTTTCTGTTTTCATTCTCCCATCATCCATACTTGGCTAGCTCTTGCTCACTTCATTGTAATAGTCAGCTATGAGCTTAGAAAAACACTGGATGCTGATTGTAAATCTGCAAACAGACTCTCAAACACAAATCAAGACTGAGAACTCTGAACTCCACAGATCACAGCCTTAAAGCCTCTTTTTAGGAATTATTTGCCAATCACTAGTAAAACAGGCAATGAATTTTTAAAGCTATGTTTTCTATAACTTTTACAATCAGACTTAATACCTACTTCAGTTGCCATAACAAGTGTTGCAACAGATGCTTTTGGGTTTAATGAAGACAGTCAAGCAGAATTATTGCCTATTTCTTGTAGAGGTGACTGAATAATTTTCAACAAATAACTTCCTCCAGTATAGTCTTTATTTTTGTGCCTATATTGAATAGCATATATCAGACTGCAGTTCTTTCTCTTAGAAATGAACCACTTCAAGTCTTTACAGATCAGTCAAGTCTGCTGCGACTTACATCTTAGCTGGAAGCAGTCACTGCAGTGACAGAGTCCTGGTTGCCTTTTTCTAGCCAGCTGAGCATGCCATCACCTGTGAGATGATTGCCTGTGTCTGAGCTAAAGGGGTGTAACTTTGAGAACACTCACTATTCCTTCAACTTTGTTCATGGCGTAGCTCTGTCTTTGAAATTACTTTCCCATTGGCTGTACCTTTCGGAAATATGGACTCAGTTCCCACACAAGAAAAGCAGACAATGTATCATATGGACTATTAAGCGGAGACAGCTCACATCATCTCAGCAGTTTAGGCAGAATTGAATTTTGATGCCACAAGCATAAAAGGTTGTTTCTGGCCAAGTCCAGGCTGCTTCTGCCATAGGAAATAAATATGAAGGGACAAACCGCAGGTGAAGTCCCAGTGGTACACTCAGGTGTGCAGATCCTATTATTCCTGATGTCAGCTGGGAGACGATGGAAAATATGAGGAGTGGTGCTCCTTCCCTGCTCCCAGCAACAGCTGCCTTTCCCAAATCCCGACTCTTCTCATGGGGCAGCAGCAATGCTGGCAAGCCTTGCAGGGCAGCCAAATTCATCACTAGAACTAAAACTGATGCTACACTTGCAGTTACTTGCCCCAGAGCTGCCTGCTTTGCATGTGCCTTGAGCCATCCTGCCTTTAAGCCCATGCATGTGAGAAGTTCCTCCCATGTGCAGGATTTGCCTATGGAAGGATGAAGTATCATATTTCAGAATTACCTGCAAAAGATTTCAAGAGACTACAATAAGCATAAGCAATATATCAATTTAATTGCTTTGTTGTAGAAGATGCCCACTCACTGAGGCTGAAGAGCCAAGCTAACTTGGAAGGAAAGAAGAAAAGAAATGCATCCCAAAGCAGATTCTCATGTCTATGCCAAGCTCTACTACACATGGCAGGGTAGAGGAGATAAAGCTTGCAGCCTGTACCTGTAAGTATCCCTAGGACTGGATCTGGTTCATGTTCACAGTACTTACACTGAATTAGTCACAGGTCAGGTCTAAATGCATGTGGGCTTGGAAAGCTTTTCTATGCACAAATTCTCAGCCTGCTTGTGAAAAATAACTGTGATTTGCACTATTTAAAACCAAAGAGTTGTCATGGCGTTACGTGTGGTCTAAGACCTCAGCTGTAATGTGTCTGAGGATCAAGCCAGGCAAAAGTTCACATGGTTATTGATGGTTATAAGGTTATGCTTTCAGATCTCTATGAACAGACAAAAAGCGGGTTGTGGTCCTCATACTAATATTCTGTGAATTGAAGAAGGCTACAGAAGCATTTAATACATTTAATAAATTAGAGCAGTAAAATGTTACCGCATACAGTGATTTCTTGAATCTATTCATATTTCTGAAAAAAGTTAAGTTCCTCAAAATCCTCACAGAAATAATCCTTTCTATTTTTTAAGTAAATGGCCTGAGCTTTTACAAAATCATCAAATAGCTACTGTGTGCTATCAATGGCAACAAACATAATCAACTTCAAAAGTTCACATGCAATATACAGAAGGAAGAACTTCCAAGGAATTTGCTGCAATCAGTTCAAATGAGGCAGATGGGTAGGAATATGCAACTCCTATGATTCAGTGAGTTAGTGCCAATATAGACTACGATATTAGAAGTACTCTGCGACATTGTTGTACAAGAGAGGTCCCATTGTAGCACGCTGCATTAACAGCAGCAAAACCCTTGAGAATTTTCCAGGCCTTGTCAGCCCAGACTGCTTTGATGAATGGTATAAACAGAAGATGAAATAATCACTCACTAGTTTACAAGCACTGAAGTACAGCTATTAAAGATTGCTGGGCTGCATTATGACAGTGGCACAGTCATGCTGGGCAAGCAGGCCAGTATCTGAGCTTATGGTTGTCAGACGTCCCAAATTCCCAGGTTCATTTGATATCTCCGAGATGTATATCTCCAAAGACCTAGGGTTCTCCTCCTTCACATTGTAATTCCCTACAGAAAACAACCAAGACTACCAAATTCAAGGGGTTTGAATTGTTGTTCATCTGCTTGTCAGCACTTAGATAATGGCTTGTTGTTCAAGAACATCAATTTTTCCAATGATAAGACAAACCCTCAATACTTCAAATAAAGATTTAACAGACCATTTTAAGGAAAATAAAAATAAGCATGAGGTTAATGACAGTGAGTATACTGTAATTTTATGGTTGGACGCAATGATCTTAAGGGTCTTTTCCAAGCTAAATGATTCTATGTTTCTATACTTATGCTTCGCATCTGGGGGATAAAGGTGGAAGGATCATCTGGGTCACTGACTCCAATTCTCTGCAATCACAGAAAAATACAATCAAGGGGTGAAGAACGCATCAGTCCTGTGAACACCAATCTAGGCAATAAAAAAAAAAAATTTTTTAAATCAAGTCTGTTGTCGACAGATTTAAATTATCTCCCCCTCTCAGGAACTTTTCCAGAGGTATGGAAATTGAAAAAGCTTGAAAACAACTGGCCAACAGCCTTCCCAAAGTCTACAGTACAAGGCCAAAGGCCAGAACTACAATGTAACTCAAGAGGAGAGCAGAGGAAATTCTAGGCTGTCAACAATATCAAGAAATGTGTTATGTCAAATAGTTCAGAAAATCCTGAGACATGGATCACAACCCACACAGCACAGAGAGTAAAAATGAAATAAGTAGCAGGTCTTGACTTATCTCACCAGGGAGAAAAATTCCTTCACAAGTCCACATCTAGTTTAACCCATTTCTGGTTTAAGCAAATGCAGTTTAGCAATAACAGAATTAACCAATATGTGTACCAGCCTAATATACCAAATATCTCAATGTTTCCTTTGGTCAGTCTGGTACTTTGGGTGATCAAATGATGACAGCAAAGAGGAGGGAGGGAAGGAAATAAGGGATGAAGCAAAAGACTACCATGCACCTTAAGCTACATTTCAAGAGCTAGATCCCTTCTTAGGCCATACAGACAGGTCAGAAGGAGGCTTGACGTATGTGATAACACTACATGAGCACTGGGAAGAGGAACTCCGATCCCAAGGACACCTACAGAGGTCACAAACATAAAGTTTTGTCTTCCTTACCATGCTTATGCAGGTCAGAGCTTGGCAAGCACATGAGACACTGCATTGGGAGTCCCATTTCTCTTCACCTGGTAATTCTCATTCACCAGCAACCAGAGTTAGAGTCAAACTTCCACAATTCAAAACTTAATCTAGGACCAGCATCCAGAAAATCAATTGACCTTTCTCTGTATCAAGATAACTAATACTCTCAAAAAGTTTACTTCCTGTATTAATATTTCTCTATAGAAAAAGAGATAAAATAATTTTCCTGTAAAATCTCATCAAAAAGAGAATATCATTATGGGGAGAATGGAATAATCCTTTTTTAAGCCAATATATCCATCTTGAGACAACCTTCAATATACTTTAGAACATTTCAAGCAATTTTATCAGCATTTAGAAAAGAAAAAGAATGCATTGAGGCCGGTCCTGTCAGCAAATATTTCCAAACTTCAGCTTAAATATCAATATTATTCCAGATGAATGCATTGCAGGCACACTTTTTTAAAGCACTGTGAACACTCTATTACACTGATGGCCACACTTTTCCCATGTGAGTCAGTATTTGCAAATATGGATACCCTGGGAAAAAAGGAAACTGGTAATCTTTTGGAAAGAACACAGACTAACTTCACACAAACAACCTCTCATTAAAAAATTCAAAGGACTTTTTAAAATTAGATTTATGAGACCAAGACCAAAGTGCATCTGCAGTTGTCTGTCTCTTTGGTTTCATGAAGAAAATGATTTTGTCATATTTGTTAGAAAACTTTCGGGCCAAAAGCTAAAATAATTTGATGTAGGTTTTGGGTTTGGGTTTTTTTTTACCACATCAGTATGGCATCACCAGAAATATTAAAAAAAAAAAAAAAAGAATTGCAAAGTTCACATATATACAGACCTTTTTTCAGGAGCGATTTCATTTTCCTTCATGCATGCTTATTTGAGCTTTAGACCAGCTTCCTCAGCTGGTTTGCATTTTATCAATGGTATCATAAGTTTTTCTATCAATTCTCAAGCTATTTATTAACATTGTAATAACATGCTAAGTCTTGAAGATCCCATTTCAAATTCTCAGCTTCAAAGTGAGTTTTCCAAAGGCCCTGGGACCTATGACTATTTCCCAGTTAATCTGATAATCTGACAAGCTATTTGCAAATCATACATTCAAAGTAACCCTGAAGAGATGGAGATATATTTTTAAAAGACAGAACTCTCTAAATCCATATATTTATTTGTATTTCTTAAGTCCGATGTACCTCACCAACAAAGTAGTTGGGAACAGATTTAAACAGCATATTGACATTAGCCTTCATTTTGCCTTAAGGCACTTTTCCAGGGGCACTGGAGCCAACAGAGCTTTTCCAGGTGTCCCTATGCTGTTCTACATTCAAAGAAACTCCTCCTATTTCTTCTTCAATGTCAGAAAGAACAATCCTACCTTATTAGTCCACTGAATTGTCCCAGGAAGTGAATTGATCAATGCAGGCTTGCGCCTTTTTCTGCCTGTCCCTTGACCATCTTGTGACTGAGTTTAACTTGAATTTAACTAGGTAAAGTGTCGTGTGTATGTATGATACATATTTTTCTCTAGGGCCTTGTACAGTAGTTCTCTGGTCTCATGTGCTGCATTTTACAGTGTACGAATTTTACATTTAACTTAGACTCCATGCACAGGTTTTGTACAGAGGTAAACTACACCCTTGGGCAACTAGCAGTGCTATTTCTGAAAAAAATAAAAGAACGGCAACTTTATACATGATACGTCTGTCACAAGTTACAGACTATAAGCTTTTCTCCCCTGAAAGCCCAAAAGAACGTCAACATTTTAAAGCACATTTTCTCTTTTTACAAACACAAGAGATCCAAAATAATTTATTTCCCTTATAATTACCCCAGGTAACAGCTTATTCATTTATTTTTCTGAGAAAATAAATTTCAGAGCCAAAATATCACACACATCCTGCTCCAAGCCTTCCTCTTACAGCATCCTTTAGGAGATGTGCCACTACCAGTGACTCAACACAACCACCCATAACTTCTCAGGGCAAGAGACAAGACTCCAGTTTACATATAGTCTCCCTACAGGCCAGCAACAATAAAAGAACAGTTAGCAGGATTACCAAAATCCAGTTTAGAGCCACCATGAGTGCAGAACATGAACTACCATCTTTGATCAACAAACTTTATTTCTTGCATATCTATCAGGTGCATTTCTGCATGTTGTGCTGCCTAAAGGACAACGTCTCTTTGAAGATAATTAGCACAAGAAAAAAAATAAAACAACATTAAAATTATGACAATACATAATCTGCCTTCTAGTTCATGGACATTTTATGAAGTATTTTTTGATCAAATTACCATTTTAGTCTGAATGTGTTTAACTGCCAGCGTTGCCAGAATGCCCTATAGCAAGTATAACTGACCACTGTTGTAATTTCTTTTTTACATTCCTGATATTTTGCCATTCTTTAGAGCTACTGTGGTGCTCTCGAGAAGCACCTCTGGCTTCTTGTCCACATGTGTTCTCCATTTCCTTATAATGTCAGAGATTACACAGCTTTAAAGGTTAAAATCTAAAATAGAATAAAAAAGAAAGGAAGATTACCCATCATATCAGTGAAAGCAGGATGAGAGACTTAAATCTGTGATACAAACCCCAGGCTCACTGCAGCAGGTAACATAGAGGAAGCTGCGTGAAACTTAAAGGTTTCCCCTGGCAGTCACTGAAAGGCGGTAAGGCTCCCAGAGACACACATTTCATTTCCATAATGCAGTTCCACTTCTTTTAATGTAAATGGAAGAGACAAAACCTTAGTTTTCTCATGTAGATATAGTAACCATTTACAAACCTTAGAATATGCTCTGAAAAAACATCTGTGTACTGTTGCCAACAGATGTTGTCATCATGATGATTAAAATGCAGTGGAAATAGAATAATCCAGCAAATCACAAAAAGCATGTTCATAAAATCTGTTGCATTGAGCAGTGGCAGGGCAGAGGGAAGTACGGGGGGAACACCATGCTACCAAACAAGATAAAAAAAGACATCAGGATTCGGAGAAATAATTTACATTTACAAACCTCATCATTCCACTTCCTAGTGAATCTGCTGTCCATATAAAATGGGGCATGACTGGAAGTGAGGAGGTGGCTCTGAAAAGGACAACCACAGGCAGGAAACTATATGTCTCACCAGCTAGATGTCTTTGAGAAACTGGAGTTTTAGTGAAGAACCCCAGGCATAAAGATACCAGCTACAACTGTACGGTCCCCAACTTGGCAATAAGACACTAAGAACAAACCAAATGGATAACAGAAGGAAGCCCTTCCTGAGATAAATATTAGGTTACTGCAAAAAAATCTAATGAAAGACAGCAAAATGCCTTTTGAGAACTAGGATTGCAGATTTGATTCAAAAGGAATCAGGCATCACTAGTCATTGCATTGCCCAGATGACTCTGAGTTTTAGCTGACATTATGTTTTATTTTTAAGCAATGGTGTAAAAGCAAAGAGGACACACCATAGTCAAAAAAATGTAAACTGCCCTCAACACATGGCAAGGCATTAAGCCTTTAGAAACCCATTTGTGAACCAGTCACACCAGTGCCACTGCCGCAGGCAGAGAAAGGAGGGAAAGATGACTCCAGCCAGGCTTTAAGAAGTTTGGCTCTAATCATGCTTGACAACAGCACTTCTGCTTGCCTGCGCAGCTGACTTTGTGAGTACCCATCCAGAGGCAAGGCAAGACCCCATTGGCTGCCAAAGCACTGTAACACATTTAATGGGTACGCTAACTCGTGGCTGAGGACACAGCTTGTCTAGAAGCCTTGCTGCAAGACCTTCCTCTCAAGTGTTCCCTAAGAGTTACCACACACATTCCATCAACTCCCTTACAATTTGTTGGGTTTTTTTAAAAGAAAAAAAAAAAGCTAGGCAGTGCTGAAATATGAAATTACTTTCCATGTGGACTGTAAGACGCTTTAATCCAGCTATAGGCACTCTCATTTCAAGCTGCCCTGGACAAGTGACTTTCTACAAGCAGAGGTTCAGTCAACCTCAACTTCTGCTAGACCATACCTTTCCCCATCTTGTCCCGTGAGCACACTTTGGAAATACCTTTTCTTCTCTCAGGAAGGGAAATGCCTGCCACAGGCTGATTATTTGCAGACTGATTACTTGCAAATGCTGTGGCACCCCTGCTCTTCTCCAGCCTCTTTAAAAATCCAGACCCATACTGTGCAAGCATCTTGCTCAGACCAGAGGAAGCACAAGCTTTTCCTGTTTCTGTCTGGGTCACTAAGTCCTACCTATATCAAAAACACTGTTACTTCCACAGTAACTGAAGTACTTCAGGACAAAAGCAAGCTGAAAGAAAAGAAAAATAAAGTTGCAGTAAGAATAAACTTAAAGCAGATAATTGGGTTGTTCCCTTTTATTTTTTGTGCACTTCAACATCCTAGCCCTCTGTGTTTTGACCCTTGCAGATATCACATACTAAGTTCCTTTTCTCCGAGCCTCTCAGATAACTATTCTCATTCCAAAAATATCCTCAAGTAGGATAGAAAATGGACAAAACATTTGTCCTTCAGACTAAAATGCAGCTAATACTACACACAAGACAATGCTCAATTTATGCCAAAGTTTTCCTTGGAGTTCTAAAGCATTTTTTAAATAAATGTAAAATTAAGTCAAGGGTTTGCAAACACACAGAAAAGACACTGAGAGGCTCTGTCTCCCATAAACCAACTCCTTCCACCATCCCAAGTTTTACCTTTATCGGGGAGCAGAGAGGGTGAGAAAGTAAAGGGCTATGGAAGTGCTGCTCTAGATCACACACAGTTTCTCCACTGAAAGTATTACCAAGCAGCAAATAATTGGTATTTCCTAGATATCAAGTAATGGTATAGAGTAGAGTAGTTTACCCGCTGACGAAGACAATTCTCATTAACTTTACAAACATTCGCTTATATGGAAAATCCATATACTCACTTTCTAAATAAGAACAAACCATATTGTCAATGAGATTTTGAGGATATTTAAAGTATTTCATCAGCAATGCTACTAGTTAAAATCTCAAAGACTCAGATAAGTTAAAAAGCAGAGGATTAAATGACTGGACTGAGAAACAGGATACATAACAAGAGCTTGGACCCACTGGGAGTTTTCTTGTTTGAGCTTGTATTTTTTAAGAGATAAGGTAATTTCTTAGATATTATTCTGTTGAATACAGGGGGGAAAAATTGTTTTCTTACTGTCCTTTTACTCCCTCTATGAAAGGTTGCTAAGGGAATGGTTCTCAGTAAGGTCAAGCAGTAGAAACCCTGCTGTGTGTTTTAATGCAGCCAAACGCCACTTGAAATTAATGCCTCTTGGTTCTTTTTACCTTTAAGCACTGGCTGTTAATGCCTTCAATATTAATTCTTACTGCATATCTGAATATATAATATAATAGGCGAAAGGAAAAAAATGGACAGGCACCAAGATGACAAAATGGGGTCAAAAGGAAGGAGTTTCACAAAAGCAGGGCCAGTATGGACAAACTCTTTCTGATAAGACAAACCTTTCAAGCTATAAAAAGCACTCCAAACCCACAAACCTGAACGCAGGTTCAAGCACAGCAATCAGGTCTCCAAATTATAATTAAATGCAATTTATTAGGAAAAACATAAAAGAAACCCTTTCAACATATTTCTCATTTCAGATATTTATTACCTTAAAGTTATGTAAATGAAAGAAATCTTGGCATATTAGCATATCATTATTATCTGCCTTTGAAATGATTACAGATCTACATATGATATAAAATGAGGTTCTCAAAATGTTGCACGCTATTTAACAGTCTCACTCCATTTTTGTCATGGACAGGAATCCTAATAACCAAAGAGCTACGCTAAGCATCAGCATTAGCTGCTCCCTTTCCTTGGTGAAGAGTGAAACAGAAAGGATTCTCAGGATGGCACCTAGATTTCAACTTCAGAGCTGACACATTTTTGTGTAAGGTAGTCTGCATAACTTGTATGTGTCCTGTGCATAAAATGTTTCATTCCTTGGTCTGAAAACTGGCCTCTTTCAACAGGCTTCCACATGGAAAGAACCACACAGCATTTCTGTAGGTAAGAAAAATCACTACAAGTTCTACTACATTAAAAAAACCTGTCAAAATGCAAAATTGAACATGTAAGCCATTTCTCAAATCATCCACTCAAATATCTGTAAATTATGGAAAAATGTCTTGCCAGAAAAGCAATAGCTGTGTGGGCTATTTTCATTCTAGCAGGGCACTTTCAGATAAACAAAGACATCTGCTAAAAAGAAAAAAAAAAAAAGTTTAATTTCATGTAATTATAAGACTCACACAGCAGTATCATTCAAACAACGCATTATAAGTAAATTTTTTCTGAGGGGCAAATTGAAAAAACACCTCTAAGCATGAGATGACAGAGGCAAATAGAAACACATCAGGAGTTCCCCTCAGAGGAATTTATTATGAATAAAAGTATGAAAAACATTTTGATCTTTGCCTAAAAAATGAAGAAGAGTTTGACTATGGTTCCTCTGAAATGGCAAAAAGTTAAATCCGAAGTAACTATTTCAGCCACAGTCTTAGTGTGCTGTAGTCTTATGGTCAGGCACTATTATAGTTGTATAACTGGGCTTTGAGACTTTGTTTCATTTTCCTTCCAGTAAATAACTATGGTAAGCCATGAACAGTTTTAATAAACATGATGATATCCCCTTTGTTCAAAGAATGTGTAGTTTTAAATCCTTTCACTGTATGGCTCAGCCATAGCATGATAAATCACATCAAAATATTAAATTCATCTCATTCTGCAAGTATGAGGATGTAATTTAAAATGTAATACTTAGATAGTCAATCCTCTAATCATCTGTAGCTGGAAGATTCTGAACACAGAAAGGCTCAAGGCATGTTGCCTGCTGGACACATTACCGTAAGTCTAGCAATTAAATTATTTGTATGGTCTATACGGGCATGCGTGTATATGTATATGCATATATATAGATTGTATTTCACAGTTTAGGATCATTTTCTTTAACCATTACTTTAACTAGATCAGGCTGAGGTAGTTTTGTATACTCATTTCACATTTACAGATCCTCCTCCACAGTAATGACTGAGAAAAGCTGCAACAGACAAACAAAGCACTCAGAAAATTATTTTCTTCAAGGAAAAAAGCATTTTAAAAAGAGAAACAGAAAGAAAATCTTTAACCCTGAAACACATTTGCTAATATTTTTATGAACACTGCTTATTTCTGATATTTTAGGATAATTTCTAGCATGCTAGTTAATGATGTAGCATATTTTCTATAATGAAATCCTAGAATAAGAAACCCAACTGCAGCTCCTTGATAAATGAGCAGGATCGGCAGCAGGATCAGTGGGAAAGACCATTAGGTACTGAAAAAGAATTGTAGCATAACCTGCAGCTGCTCTTGTGTATGGGACCCTTAAAACAGATGGGTGACCCACACACAATGTGGAAATAAAGGTATTAGCAAGTCTGCATATTAGAAGAGAGAGAAGAAATGAGCTTAACCTGTTATGCAGATAGAGTGAAAAAAATCCTTCAGACAAAATAAAAACCTTTTAACTGCAAAGCACGAAAACAACAAGGGATTCCCTGTCACCCCACAGCAAGCAGGGGCTGGGACACCTCCTGTGGCAGGCTGAGCATGCCACCTCCCCATCACCAGCATCCGCCAAGCTGGGGCAGGGCTCTGTGCTCCAAACAGGTCCCATCCGTGCTGTCGTGTTTCCACAAAAAAAAAAAAAAAAAACAAACTTACTACCTTGGGATGCTAAGCTGTGAGCCCACAGCAGCACCTCCTTCTTCCCCTGACTCCTCACTGCCTGGTGCACCCCAATGCATGGCACTGTCTGGAGCTCGCTCCCCGGGCAGCTCAGCCCCAGCCTGAAACGATGGGAGCCTCTGCAAAAGCAGAGAACATGGCTGGGGTGGAACCAACCCCAGTACATCCTGTAAAAAAAAACAAGCTGTAGCAGGGATGTGTTTGAGTGGGACTGCCTCTCGAAAGTACAAAATATTTTGCACCTGCAGTTAAACTGTGACCAGAACCTTAATAGCTGTGCCTACAAAGTAACAAATCGCAAGTGGGAATGAAACAACAAAACAAGAGTCTGTTTGGATGTTTGCCCACAGTCTATAGCCTGCCTTCATCCTCAGCACCAGACAGACTCCTTTATGGGCTATTGACTCCTTTCCTTCCTACTGAAGACATCTGCAGGTCCCTGCTTTCAGCATAACAAAAACACAAGAATGGGAAGAGATGGACATTTTAATTGGCTCTTTTCTTTAGCTCTGCAAAACACTCTGGTTTATAATACACTGAGCCATGCAACTATAGAGCATAAAAACACAAACACAAGCACAATGAAATGACAGAGTCACAGATGTCTTCACTGTGGCAGTCCTTAACAAATCTCAGTCTGGTCCCAGAGGGCACAAGGAGGTAAAACTGTTAAGCACATTCACCGCACTGAGCAACAGCTTTTAACTGCAGCAGACTAGTAGAAAAAACATGTAGTTGCACAGCAAGGCCTCTCTGACCATGGAAGGGAACCCCTACCTACACTCTTTCTGGTTATTTTTTTAAAAAGTGTTGAAAGCTCAGATTAAAACTAGAAAAAAATATATGTAACAATATGTTCTTTCTGGAGAGCTCAGAGTTCACCTGTCAAAAACTTCCAAACAAGACCCATATCCTGAGGAAAACAGTGTGAAATCTGTGTTCAAGCAAGCCGCAGAAGAAGAGCAGATAAAGGTAAAGCTACGTGACAATGAAAGGCTCAAGAGAAACCATTGGAGAAAAATTAATTGCCTCTATATTGATATAAACCAATCCTTTGCAATTCTGGCAGATGAGAATTTTTTATTTTTTATGTTTTACATTAAAAATCTAGGTACAGGCTATGGTTTCTAGCTAGGCACCAAATTCCCCAATCCAATGCAGTCAAATCAATAAAGCTTTGTTTTTTAAAAAAACTAATAATTTGTATATGCAATATTTTATGAAGTTTCATCTTATTTTTTGTTTACATTTGTCATGCTTCCCTCTCCTTTCTCTCTACTGTTCCATTCTGGTATTAAAATATCCTAACTCTAAAAACAACAACCTTCACTTGTGGGGCATGTGAAACTACAGCTCAGCAAAACAAAACATCTTACTCCACATTTACACAAACACCTATTTGATGTAGCTTTATATGGTGCTGGATCTGGGCTTACCCCATGGTTATCACCACGACCCAGGGGTGTCTTTTCATGGTTGTTGTTAGGTCTTCCTCTTCTTAATAGCCGCCTAAGTTTAAATTCTCCCAACAGAGAAAACAGTCCTTTACGTGAAGGCTGAAGTCTGTATTTCACCAAAATCGGGACACAGCTCTGGCCCACCGGTTGGTTTCTAGTCAGGGATGCTCACACTACCTTGAAATAGAGTCCCAGGTTTGCAAAAAGAGCTGTGTGCAAATATCCCAAGACACGTGCACACACACAAGCATACAGTCACTCTGCTCCTCCACAGTTCCCTACCACTGGGCAATGCACACATGACAAGTATAACTCTGCTTGGGATTTCAGCCAGATAAATAAATGCAAGAATAGCAATGGAGCTGCTGAGTCCCATTCTCCAGGTCTGTATTTCAACTTAGTTATCTACAAATTGATCAGCTTATACCTTCTCAACAAATAAAACTGTTAGAAAGCAACTGCAGTAGTAACTTGAAACATATGTACTGAGCCAAGATAGTTCAAAAACTATGCCAAATATATATTGTAACCAACTCCTACAGACTATCATAAGAGATCAGATTCACTCAACGGTATACAACACAGACATCCAAAAAATCAGCAGCTCTGAGTTGCCCTGAAACCACAGCAGTATACATGGGACTGACAATAAACCCATTTATGGAACACCATTCTTGCTCTCAAATCACATTCTGATTTTCCAAATTTGTTCTGGTTTCCAGAGCTGACAGCATTTTAACATCAACAAGCACACATATGAGGCTGCTCAAATTAGAAACAATTCATTTGAATTTGTTATGCAGAGAGAACAGCAAGTTTCAGCTCCAGGAATGCTCCGGAGATGTGCAAGCACCATCCACTGAGAAACAGGGTTTTAAAGTTTCACAGTTTCTGAGTAACTATCTCCTTTGGATCCCTTCTCCAAAGAGCATTACAAAAGCTAAGCATTAGCTTTCCTATGCCCCAGTTTTGACCTACGGCTAACTATGCCCCCTCCAAAACCAACATTTTAAAAACTTACACATTAGTTTCGTTTGGTTTTTAGTTTAAACATGCCATCATGTTTTCAAGCCGAGCTGGAAACTTGTTTGCCACCCATACGTCGTACACAAAGTCCCTTTTCAACACCAATGGCATGCTCAAAAATCCCAATTTGAACTGAAAGCTTTAAAGTGTTTCTCATACCTTTGAGCTTATTTGAATCCTTGAATCACAAAAAGGTTACCACAGTACTAGCTTAAATACACACCACACACAAACAAGCGCTTATCTCACATCTCAATCACTTAACAGAAACTGAGCACATAGCTCTTTTGGAAGCAAGTATCTAATTTAACATCACGTTTGTGATTTGAGCTCATTTCCGTAAAATCATATGAAAAGAACAATGATTCCCCATGTATATTTTCTCCTGTGACAGTGAGTGAAAAAACAATTTTTCCCTCAAGTAATTGCCACGTACATAAAAGCAATATTCTACAAAATGCAACAACTGCTTGCAAGCACAAACAGACAACAAAGTCCTATTTTATGCGTACACCAGGGTCTGTTTATTCTTTACTGTTACATCCCTTGCCACTGGAATTCCTGCCACCCACTTGCCACACTTTGTTATAGAATATGAGTTTGATGGGGCCAAAACAATCTCTTTACTTATCAGCAAAACAGGATCTTGTTTCTGCAACATATATTAAAATGGAAGATAAAGATGGAACACAATTTACGCTTTTTGTTAATTACTATTCTCTGGCACCTGACACAACCATTAACACAAGTGTCCACCAAGTCTTTGAAGAAAAAGGATCTCTGAATTTTGTTTATCTATTTCAGTCACCAGAAACTATCACAACAGTGCCCTTCACTCTCTAAAGTGAAGTCTCTAAAGCTTTTTTTCAAAATCTTACAATATTTCTCAGCTCCTTCCAGCATTGAAAACTACTCTGTTCATGAAAGGCAAGGTATCTTCTGTTTGGCCTTTAGTTCTGCAAATGCACTGCTCCTACTGAGAAAACCCTACAGTTACTACTCTTCCATGCTTCCTACCCATGCAGAAGTTCTCCGGCTGCGCAATAAATGCCAGGTCAAACACATGCTAAAAATGATCTCCATCAGCAGTTAAAGTCTTGATACTGTGTAAAAGACCTTGTTACATGGAGGCATGACTTTCCATAATTTTACCAGCACAATATCATTGAAATGAAGGCCCTTGCTTGCAGCACCCTTTAAAAAGGACTTAAGGAATAATTTACAATGTCATCTCACAAGACTGTGCGAAAGACACTTCAAATAGAAACAATATTTGTGATTGGTTTGATTGCATGAACTATTCTGGCAGTAGTAACACAATGGTCTATTTTTATTCCAGATTGGTTTTTACTATAAAAAGTTCCATCGTTATGAAACTAATGCTTGCAACATTGATTTCCATGGCCCTGCTTAGAAAGACACTGCAGAAGTACAATGTGGATGTCGGGGCATTTTATGTAGCAGCATCAAGATTCTGCAAGCAGCCAGGGCAGCGGATTTGCTCGAGGTTGTTTTGACTACTATATGCAGTATTCTACCAAAATGAGCAGGAAATCTGTACAGTGAGATACAAGGAGATTTTGCATAGTCAGAATGACACCAAGTAACACTGGGCAGAGAGGCACTGCTCAGTAAGAATAGCCCAGCAACTTGTACGTCCCATGGATCATTCTGTCAACATGTTGTATAACAGTTTCAAAAGTAGGAAATTAAATCTTAAATGAAAAAAGACCTGACCTGAACCAACAAAGCAAGCCAGGAAATTGAGCAAGGTCTGATACTCTTCTCTTAGCTCTCCCACTGTGACCAGGTTTTACTCAGACAGGATCATTTTGTAGTCCTCCCAAAAGAAGACACATTGATATGCCTTAATGAAGTAGTGACAGAGAACAATTTCTCTTTGGAATTGTGAACTTTCATCAACAACTTCCTTAATTTTCCAGCATAGGATCAGTTCATCAAAGAGCAATTCTAATTGCAGTGGACACATGAGCCCTGAAAGGGCATATTGGAAGGTATAGGAAGAAACATCTTTATTTACATACATTCAGGTAGCACAAAGATTCTGTATCGAAAAGATTAAAAACCTGACCAGAGTCTTTCCTGTGGCTTCAACATGGGTTTTCAACAGAGAAATTTTATTTTCTTAGTAGTCTTCATAAATGCAATACTAATCTTCAAGGTTAGCAAATAAACTAATTAAAAAAAAAAAATCCTACTAGCTCAAGAAGAATCCTCCAGTTGGTCATGCTTTGCTGCTTTCAACAAAACTGAGCAAAGGGACTCTGTCCACAAGACTGTCAGCTCAGATCCCAGGGCATTCAGAATAGTTTCATAAAGTTTTACTTCCGAGAAGAGACATTGTTGAAAGCAATTGTTCAGCCAGCCAACTACTGTCACTTCCATGAATATGAATAAGCTCCAATATAGGACACTGAGCTTTTGCAAACGTAAGAACATCCAATTGGTCAGAGTTAATCTTTGCCAATACATCAACCCGCTATTATTTAGAGATTTTTATTTTCCTCTGGTGTCTGACAATGTGAGTGGAGTTTTTTTTAAAGTCCCCTTCTTCCCGTTTTCACAAAGATTTTTTTTCATACTGCCTTGCTAAGCTTTCAGAGCACCAGAAGTAATTCCTATTGATAATGGGATCGGGCCCTTGAAAAGGTATATATTGCCGTTTCTCCTGAATGTGCATGATATTAACTAGCACCTACTCCGAGGAAAAAAGATAGCAGAAGAAATTGTTCAGAGTTCATGAAAATTAACATTTGGTGTAATTTTGTAGCCATAATTTGCATGTACACAACTTAGACATAAATACATATGGATTAATGCAAATTTTCATACAGGGAAAGATTCACTCTCTGCTCTGTAAAACTAAGGGTAAGGCTGGTGATGAATCATTTTTTTAAATATTCTAGTCTGGGTATATAAATAGCTCTCTGTTTCTAGAATAATTACTACCGAAAAACACAGCTTCTGAAATAACCTAGGCTGTAATTAACCTTGGCTTCATTAAATCACAAATAATATCTTTTTAAAGTCTTATTTGTAAAGGCAAGCTGATTAATTTAAACATTTCCCTTTGCAAAAAATCTAACTGAAATGATTTACCCATGTAGCTACTTGTCAGATCTTGTAAACTCCGGGAAGGTTTCCAGGCGGCGACTCGTCTACCTTACCCTCTCCTCAGCCACCCGGGAGGAGTTTCACTCTCACGGAGGGCCGCGCTGCCGCCGCCGCCTGCCCCAGCTCTGCTTCCCCTTGGGGGACGCGGGGGCAGATGCGGAGGGAGAGGTGCCGGCTTGTGCCCCGCCACCTCCCGCAGCTGTTCCCGCAAACGTCGAGTCCTCTTGCCCGAACCATCCTCCTCCCCGCGGGCGGAACCCCCTCGTCGGCCCTGCCCCGCCGTGTCCACGCGTGGGCCCTGCTGAGGGGGGACGGGGGCAGCGGTGGGGCCTGGCCTCCCCTCCGCAGCGGCGGGGAGAGGGGGCGCTGGCGGATCCAGGAGCGGCCTGGAGTCCCACTGCCCTGCCGGCTCCCCCGCGACTGCCACCCCCAGCCTGGGCTGCCCTGCGCGGCACGGCTGGGCACGGCACGGCTGGGCACGGCGCCGCAGCCGCCGCACCTCGCCGTCCCTCCCCTTTCCTTGTGAGACAGCGCCAACCCCCGACCGAAGAAAAGTTTCCAGCCGAGCGCCAGGACAGGTCCGGGCTTCCACCGGCGCTGAAACCTCCTCCCCGCCCACGGCCCCACTCAGCCCCGGCCCGGCCCGGCGCCCAGCCCACCCGTTCCGTGGGTGCCGCCCCGGGGCGCTCACCTTCCTGCACCGCATGGAAGGGGTTGTTGGCCTCTATGAGCTTGATGGAGTAAGTGATTTTCTCGCTCTGGAGGATGTCGTCATTGAGGTTCAGATCCGACACCGCCTGCTTGAACACCTCGTCGTCCTTGGCAGCATTGCCTTCGAAAATGGCACCTGCGGGGAGGAAGGCGGCAGAGGGTGAGGAGGGCTCGGCCCTCTCGCTCCCCCCCGGGCCGTGCAAAGCCCGGGCCGGCTCGCACGGTGCCAGGTGACGCAGCTCCGGCGGCACCAGGCACCTGTGGGGCCGGGACCCACGCGTGGGCTGCCGCTGCTGGCTGCGCGGCCTCGCCCCCGGCACGGGGAAGCGCAACCCTCCTCTCGGCCACTTCTGCTCCACCGCCGTTTACGGAGCCCTGAACCGGAGCCACGCCGGGGTGAGGGACTCGCTTCGCCGGTGATGGGAGAGGGAGAGGGCTTGGGAATTAGACCAACTTTTTGCTTGCTGCTGCGCCGCTCCCTGGGTTGCTGCCTTTCGGGCAGCGGTTTTGTTGAGGCTCACGTGCACACACGAACGTGAAGCCAGGATTTGTGTCCAGTAACCTGGAAGCTTTAATTTCACTGTCCTGTTTATGCAGTTAACGTGAAAACATCTGGCGATGCGTGTTACATAAGATCCCCTCTCTACGGAGCGTGTGTGTGCCCACGCCAGGCTTACTGCCCTGCTCCACGCAGCGGTGGGAGATCTTTAGTGCTGGCAGCAAAACAAGCAAAAAAAACCCGTTATCCCTCAGCCTGGAAAAGTCCTGCTGATTCACACCGTGCGTGCCTGTGGCTGGAAATCACAGCTCTGCTGCAGGCAGCACCTCTCCTCTCCTGCCCACCGGACCACTGTTTCTGCTAGGAGTTAGTTAGCAAACACCACTCGGGCTGAAGTTCGTGCGAGGAGAAGCCGAGGTGACACCGTCCACCTGCAGGAGAAGCGGGGCCGAGAGGGAAAGCCGCGGAGGCTGTTTTGCCCCCCGGCCCAGGCACTTCCGCAGGGCGGCCCCACCGCCTCCCTGCCCCCCCGCGGGGCTGGCCCCTGTGCCGCCGGAGTCTGCCCAGCCCTGGGGAGCGCCCCTGGGCCGGAGTCCCCCGCTGCGGTCAGAGCTGACCCCATCTCCTTAATGGCTCCGCAATGCTGTCTGCCTTGGCTGCGCCCCCAGGCTCCGGAGGCGAGCGGCGCCGACCGGAGCCTCCTCCGCCGGCCCCGGAGCCTCCGCCGCCGCTCGGGGCTGCGGCCCCTGCCGGGAAACTTGTTACAGGGCTGGTACCCCTCTCCCCTTCCCCGCCCCGGGTCGACACGGGACTTTCCTCCCGTATCCGTGGAGCCTCCCCTCGCCAGGATCGCACCGGCCCCGGCCCCCTCCTTTTTTTGATCTCCCATCCTCCCCAAAACGTTGGTGGGAATCACGGCTTTTCATTTCTCGGCCGTACTCCCGTCTCCTCATCTTATCATCCTCCACAAGTGACTCTTTCCCCCCTCTCCACCCCTAAACATCCTCATTTTCATTCCTGCTGATACCTTTCAACACCAGCCAAAAGGTGACTGCAGAGCCTCGCTTTTGCTTGCCAGGCTTCCCGCGGACACCACCATGCCTTGCTCCCAGAAGCCATAAAAGTTCACATCAGCCTTTCCTTTGCCTCTTATTCATCCCTCTCTTCCTCCCGCTGCTGATCCAGCCTTCTTGCTGCCCAGGGGTTTTAATGAGATCTTATTCAAACCACAACAGTTGCGCGCACAGACACACACACACACACAGAGCCACGGCAAATCTCGTCTTTCTAACCCTTTCCCAGCCAAGTCGTCCGCCCCCCCCGCATTCCGGCTCGGCTGACACCTGCTACGACAGGGGATGGAAACCAGGGGATTATCTCCCCGAAAGTTTCCCTTACGAGCACGTTCAGATTATGCCTCTCTCCTGCTCGGGTGCTGGGGGCGGTTGTTTGTTTTCCGTGGCGAGGAGGAGTGGGGGGGGAGAAGAAAGCCTTTCCACGCAAACAGGTCCAAGCACAGGCTCCCCAGCCACATGGGAGACCGCAGCGGCGGCCCCGGCGGGTCCCCCGCCCCGCGCCCGCTCCCGGCCCCGCATCCCGGCCCGGCCCGGCGCACAGCCGGCATTTCGCCCCTAACTTTACAATCAGGGGGGATTCAGCTGCCTTTCTGCCCTCCCTCCTCCTGTCTCTCCGCGGAGTTGGGTTCAACCGCTGCCTGTGACATTACCGCTGTTAAATGAGATGCTCCCTTCATTTATGTATTTATCTACCGCGTCCCTCTCCAACCCCCCCGCTCCCTCTCTTACCAATGTGGATGATGGAGTCCGCCCGCACCGAAACGCACTGAAATATCCAGGGGAAAAGCCAGAGCATCAACACTTCCATTTCCAGCCTCTCGCACAGCACATCAGCCCGGGTTTGGTGGAGAGACAGACAGGGGAAAAGAAGAAAAAAGGCGCAAGGGCAGGTGGAGCAAGGCAGCGGACGTGGGGGGGAGATGCCCAGACACCCCCCCTTAGAAAAAAATCCCAAATTCCCCTAGCACCCCAAGAATTTTCCAAGATTAAGGAAAACGGGCGATGGGGAGAGAAAAAGACGCCGGGGCTAAAAAAGCACGGAGGTAGATCCCGGGTTGGCAGGCGGCGCGGTGGAGCCTCCAGCGCTCGGTGTGTGCCGGGGCGCCGGCAGACCGCGAACTGCGGAGCGGCCCCCCCGCCGCCGCCGCCCGCCCCCCGCGCCACGTGACTGCGGAGCCTCGGCGCTCGGTGCCGCCGGGGCACGGCGCGGCGGCGGGGCGCGGGCAGCGGGGCGCCCGGCGCGGAGGGGAGTTTGCAGCTCCGCCAGGCAGCGGGGTGGCTGTGCAANTTCCGCGGGGCTGCAGCCGCTGCCCGGCGGGTGCCCAGCGCCCTGCATTGCGCGGCCTCCCGCAGCCCCCACCCAGCCCGGGGCGAGGCCGGCGGGGCTCGGCACTCCGCGGCGGGGCTCGGCGGGACGCCCCCGGAGGTAAGGGCGCGGGGCTGCGCCCGCTGCCACTCGCCCAACTTCGGCGACCGGGGGCGGCGCAGGAGCACCGCGCCGAGGTTGGGGAGGCGGGGGGGGTGGGGGGAGTCCCCTTCCTCCTTCCCCACGCTCGGGGCCCGGGACGCGATCCACGCTTGACGAGCGAAATGGAAATGTGGGATTTTTACCCCCACGCTGGGGGCGAGGGGGTGGGGGAGAAAAGTGGTACAGCAAAACCGTTTCTTGTTTTGTTTTGTTCTAGCTTTCAATGAAATCTAATTCATAAATTGGACATGCTCAGGCTCAGAAGACTAATTCATCCCCTAAAACAAACGCATCAGTGATTGCAGGCACCCAAACGTGACAAGCGTCTCAATATGCCAAGGATCCAGAGAAAACAAATTCATTCAGGGGCCCGAAACGTAATTAAAACTACTGCCAAGAAAATGAGTCGGGAGCAGGATGTTACCAAGATTATTAAGTCGCTGCGGGGCTGAGGCGCGGACCGCGGTAGCGATGCATCCAGATAATGTCAGCATTTGGATTAACAGGAGGCAGAGCGATTCCTGGAGGTCGCCGTCTTTTAAGCGCAAGTCTGGTACCGGGGCGCTGCGGCCGGATCCTGCTCCCGCTCCTGGGGAGGTAACGCCAGAGCTCCGGGACTCGGCGGGGACAGCACCAGGCCACCGCCCGCTGCCCCCCGGGGGTGCGTCCACAGAGGGCTGCGGAGGGTCTCTTCGGGGCAAGCGCCCGAACGGGCCGTTGCCCCCTGTCATTGCGCCAGCACGGCCATGCAAATTCAACACACTTTTTATAGCCATCACCTGTACAGGCGCTACTAAATCCTCCAGCTACTTAGCATGGCTTGCTTGCATGAGAGATTGCTGCAATGTATTTATTTAACATAGAAAACATTTTTTCATGCAGAGCGCAGTACGGCAAAAACCGCTTAATGCTAAGGAGTAGCAAATATAGATAAGCTTTACAGTGGCTGGGAAGGCAGAAGGGGGAGGGAACACGGTATAGATGGAGCAGAGTGAAAGGGAAGGCAGACGAAATGGAAATGATATGAACAATAATTCCTGTTGATCCACATGCATCAACAGTCTCTTATTCAGTAGTAACGAGCACAGCTTTTGAACAGGGAAAAGCATGGGGTAAATAAAACAAGATATACTCTTTAAAAATAAATCACTTGTTAACTACTCTTACTTACAGTCCTTGTCTTAAATATGCAATTTCACACTGATCAATGCAGACTGATATATACCATACTCTGTATCTGATGTAATAAAAACACTTAATCCAGATAATTGGCTTCTGGGCTGAAGATCAATAGAAATGTTCCTTATTTGACTACGTTAGCAAGTCAAAATTAATTCTAATTTACATTTGGTTCAAATCAATATGCACTTAGTGACTTACACAGGCTCTTTAAAAAGTTAAGCACCTATATTGACCACAGTTATATATATGTCGGTAACAAGTACATGTGTAGGAATTAGAGAGGGGGGAAGTGTTATCGCAGAACCAATCTCTGACTTCCACAGAGGAAAGGAGGTTGAACTTACTTGTGTTTGAAAAGTGCTTTGGCATCCTAGCCTGAAACCTGTAGAAATTTGCAGCTATTAACCCTGCGATTTATGCAGGCATCCAAACACCAGCCAATTATACCCCGAGCACTTGGGAGCCAGCCTGCCTCTTACTTAAGTTTGTACAGTGAGATCTTGACCTCAGCTGGGATGCCTCTGGCTGCTATTTTAATAGTAGTAAAATAGTAATACAAAATATTAAAAATCTAAACCCAGTGAATTGGACAAGTTACAAAATTTCCTGTGAAATCCATGAGCAAACACTCTGCGTGTGGAAAAGGATCCAGTCCCAGCCAAGAGGGGGAAAAAAGGACAGGAGCCCAGAATACTATAACACAGACCAACTGAATCAGGCCCCAAAAAAGGGCAGAAGGCCCTTGTGGCTCTGTCACAGCCAGAGGACAGCAACAAATGAGGAAAGTGCCTAGAAGAAATCTCAAATACCATAAAACCCGATTTGTAACACACAAAGTACAATGAGACCTAAATAGATCCACCACACCAAAGAGAACTTCAACTTCAGTAGTGTCTCTGCAAGACGGAGAGTTGCAGCATCAAGACTTCATTGTGTCTGGTTTTAAACTTTAAGTCAGGCTGCATTACCTTTTTCTTTTCCATTATCTGCATTATCTTTTCTTTCTCTTCCTCCTCCACTTCCCCCCCCCAGCTTTGGCTTGGGTTATGTTTTTCATAATACTTGCTCCTTCCTCTATTATTTCCCTCCTTCCAAAAAAGCTATCAATGTTGCATTTCTAAGCCCAGTATAAATGAGAGCGCTCATTTCAATTCTGCCATTCATCGTTTGCAATTGGAAGAACGCTGACATTTTGCGGTGGGTGTACGTTGTTTAGATGCAGCAATCAGCACTAAAAGGCTAATCCATTTGCCAACATTTTGCATATTAAGAATGTTATAAGTCGCTGTGATATTCCATCATCATTGTGTAGGGAACAACTCATTACACATTATTACATAAGGTACGGCTGGATTTACACTACCAATGGAAGAATGACATCTCATTAGAAATATGCAAGGTAAATACCCAACTCAAGTGATGGTCACTATTCAAAGTCCAATTCCGTGGCAACAGATGCAATTCTATGCACATCTCTAACAGCTCTATTACCTTTGCAAACCACTGTGGTGATTTTAAGCTAACCTATCATGAGCTATTTCTGTGCTTATTTATGTTGTCAGAACGAACGTGGTATGAAACCTGTACCGAATGGGTTTTGTTACCGCAAGAGAATGGCCTGAGCAAGGCTCTGAAAATGACATTGCAATTACAAACATAGAATATCCTAGAAAGGTGAACTGAAAGACTCATGCAGCGCCGCACTCAGAGCCTTGCACCCAGAACTCTGTCCCTCTGTGCTGCCACAACAAGAACGAAACATCACCAGAACTACTGTTGCAGGATACGCCTGGATCTGGAAAGCCCCTCATGTTTATTGAGCATTTACAAAGCTGCTTCATAAGCAGGAGCTCTGCAAGACCAGAACATTGAGACTTTTACCATGTCATAGCCTATGCCCAGAATAAATGGAGTGCTTTAAGAGTCAGCATTTTTCCTGTCTTCTCCTAACTTCCACCCATTTACTATAGCTAAGCTGAGGCTTCCTTCCCCACATAAAAATTGGGACAATGTTAAAAGCTTAAAACACTGCGAGAAGCATTGGAGGGAAATTATGGTTCTTGTTTGGGAAGGGGAAGAAGAGAAAAAAAGACTCACAGTCTGGGTAGTTTAGATAAGGGAAATAATCTTCTCCAAAGCTACCCCTAGAGTTTTCTCAAGAATCTTTATCTCTAGCAGGGTGGGGGAGGTGATTCTCTAGTCCCGCTGACAGCACAAATCCGTAATTGTCCATGCATTTACACCTAGCTAAGGTAAGAGCTAGCCCCTAAAATATGTGTGTGTATATATCTACGTGTGTACATGTAGCAATGGTTATTATTCCCTCTGAAAGTGAATGGAACTCCTCCTCTGTATCAGTTATACAGGTATAAAGGTGCAGCAAATATCTCCAATTGTTATCTGCTCAGTCTATGGAGTTGGAAGAATGAAAACAAAAAATAATCAAAAAGATTCTAATATACAACATGGTAACACTCTCCATCCTTCCCCAGTAGCCAAGATGTCTACAGTTAACACACACACACACACACAAAAAGGTTGAATTTCATTGCATTTTAGAACAAGAAATTTAACAGCTCTGCTTCTGTTTGGAAATAGTAATGCAAAACCTCAAACCTACTATACATTCCTAACTTTGTGGATGTTTATGTTTAAAAAGTCATTTGATTGTCATTCTCCTGTGGTGACAGCCCGAGGTTTCAGTTGTTTTATTGAAGCTTCCTTTAGCTTATTGAAACCTTCTTTTCTCTTTTCATGCTTGATAGCATAGTATGATAATCTTCCAGGAGTAATGGACTAGAGTCTCTCTGCAAGAAGAGGCTGCTGAATTATAGAGTCCTTTGCAGGACAGTTGACATTCTTGATTAATTTGTCATGTGCCTACTAACAATCTGAATCTTTGCTGCAGTCAACACTTTACTGGGATTGACATGCCTTTTAAGATGCCATAAAGAAGGCAAAGCACTATTATTTCCAGATTTTTACCTGATTTAATTCAGCAGAGTACACACAGCCTGGATTTGATTTAATTCATACTTATGTTCGCTTAATTCCATCAGTTCAATATCTGTTGCATCTTGATAAGATTCATGTTTACTTCCCTACTCCTCTCCTCCAACTGTGCCTTTTCATGCCCTATTTTTCTTTAACGGGTGTTTTCTTTACAACAGACAAGGGCCTACATAGGCTTTTCCAGCCTCCCACATTTTCGTAGTTGCATAAATGCACTCTTAATGTAGTCCAAGGCAAGCTGTATCAGTGTTGGTAAATTCAATCTCTATCTTGGCTTTTGTATTTAATAAACACTTTGTTTCAGAAGAAACTCAAAAGGAATCTGTTTATTCACAACATTTTAATGCCACCAATATGTATTTTATGGAGACCTCTAACACACAGGTGGCCAAAGAATCCTTTGTCATTGCGGTTCGGGGTGCAAGTGTAACTCATAGGTACAGGAAAAACCCTTTCTCCTTCACTGTTAAGCAAGCTCCTTGTCATTATATCCACTGGACACTGACTGGAAAAGGCTAAACTCTGTAAGCTTTTTTCCTGAGCAGGGATCTTTTTTTTTTTTTTAAAAAAAATAATGGGAGCAAAGTAAGTGTGGTTGCCATCTTTGTTACAGTACAGATACATAAGGATGTGAGCTCCTCAAGTAAAAATGTTTGTTAATTATTCATTATTTAATAGTAGCCATATCAAGATAATCTCCGAACTAGCTTCATTGGCACTCATCTGAGGTGGAAAAACCTTTACAAGATTCTCCATCAAACAGATAAAATCCTCTCCACGGGAACTCATGCTCCTCGATGTTAAGGCAGACAAGAGAGTAGAAATTATACTGCATCCACTGTCCAACTGGTCACAAGTTATTCAAAAACATCTTGCGTGCCTCTTATTGATCCATCCACATTGTACATACTCTCCAGTCTCATGAGCTGTTCAATAAGCTGCCTATTACAGCTGACAAGACATTGCTAGGACAGCTGGCCTCTGCCACCACAGCAACGCAAAGAGACAGGCAAATCCGAAAAGGAAACCCAAAACAAGAAAACCCCCTGATCTTATTACTTGTGTAACCACCATAAATACATACTGACTGATCTCACACTTTCTCAGGTAATAAAAGGCCAAGAATGATGCCTATGTTGTATAGGTACTTCATAGTGAATACATTTCCCAGTACTCCCACTATTATAGAACTTATCAACACTTGAAAATAAGAATATATTCTTGCTTTGTTAGAATTGATTGACACTGCAGGGTGGGTATGTGAGGCAGAGGAAAAAGCAAGTTACTAGAAGTTATCCTGCAGTTCACTTCAGTTGGCTGAAGACTCTGGAAAAGTCGTATTCTTGCTACTTCTCACTTTACCCATCTAGACAGTAACAAAAACAGTAAAGTAGATGCCGCTGCATGCTGAAGCAGATAGCCAGAAAAGTCTGAACACGTACNGACTCCATTAGCATTAATGGCAGTCACACACACAGAGCAGGAGAGAATATATTCTCCCAGGGATCTATGTTCTCTTCAGGAAAAGGTTGCCAGTCATGGAGTTCATAATTCATACTCACGTTTCCAGGAAGGGATGAAATGAAGATTTAATAACAAAAACATCAGCTTGACTCTCATTGTATGCCTGACTTCAAAATTTCTCCTAGAAAAGCCTTTGCTTATTGTATTTCTGTCTCTTAGAGGAAAGTAAAAAAAAAAAAAGAAAAAAAGGAGAGGGGGGAAATAAAGCCAACCAGTATGGTAAACTGTCATGGTATTTCTATTTCTTANCCAGTACTCCCACTATTATAGAACTTATCAACACTTGAAAATAAGAATATATTCTTGCTTTGTTAGAATTGATTGACACTGCAGGGTGGGTATGTGAGGCAGAGGAAAAAGCAAGTTACTAGAAGTTATCCTGCAGTTCACTTCAGTTGGCTGAAGACTCTGGAAAAGTCGTATTCTTGCTACTTCTCACTTTACCCATCTAGACAGTAACAAAAACAGTAAAGTAGATGCCGCTGCATGCTGAAGCAGATAGCCAGAAAAGTCTGAACACGTACATTTGAAAAGTTCTGCCCTCCAGCCAAGACACAGTAACTGATCTTGTGTTTGTTCCTACTTCACTGCAAACTCCACTGAGAAGTGATGTAAGCACAAAGATTTTGCTACAAGCCAGGAACTTGAACACTGCCCTTTGCTGCATCTCAGGCAAAGAATAGGGACCTTTTCAATTGCACTAACTCAGTCCTTTGCCATCACTAAATACTGATGCAGTTTCTATGTGCAGAGTCCTTTAAAAGCCTCACAATGGAAAGTACTCTAAATGGAAAGTAATTTTACCTTTAAGAAAACATGATCTTTCTCAACAGTCCATTCTAAACCATATTATATTTAATGACTGTCTCACAATGGGCCACTTCTCCCAGCTGGTAAGGCCNTTTTTAAAGGCAGTGCAACCTAGCTGTTGGAGCAGAGGGACCATGATTCCTGGGCTCCATTCCCACCACAGTCACCGATTCATTTCATGACTAATTGAGTGGACTGTTGCATGAACATTGTATTCAGTTCTCAATTTAAGGGTGAACAAGAACATCAAGTTCCTTTCCTCAGTTACTGCACTCAGTCAGCTGTCCTACTTCTCTAGGAGGTGTAGGTGAAACATGGTAGGTTTATTTTTGGCTGGTCAAACAGGTAATTCTAAGTAATTTCAAGTTTGTAAATCATACAGAGACTAGAAAAAGTTTTCTCATATTTGAAATAATTTCAAACAGAAAATGCTTCGTGTGGTCCTTCCATGTAGCTGAGTCTGGATGCAAAGGGTCAGCATCCAAGCTCCATTGCTGACCTGAGTGACAGGACTTCAGCTGTCTAATGAATTTTTCTTTCAATTTTTTAAGCAGGGGCGACACCTTATATTGAGACAGATAGGAAAAGCTCTAGAGACAAGCCCACCCTGAACTACAACCTGGTTATACTCACCTCTTGGTTACATTCAAGTCAATTCTTCAATTCTGCTAGAGTAGGCACCTGAACTGGATGTCCCACCTGAGAAAGGGTTGTCCTGATGACTAGGTGTTGGGGAAGGAGCGGGGGAAGAATATAGACCTTTTCTGAGAAAGAGAGAGAAAAAAAACACCACCTTGAAATAGTTTTATATGGCCTGGTGAGAAAGGGGGAGAGAAGAGAAAAACAAAAGCACACCGCTTCCTTCTTACTTACTGNCGCATTTTACACTGCTCCCTGGAAAGTAGCTATTTCCATGATCACTCCTGCCTGTGGACACACGCAGGCATTCACAAACTTTCCAATGGTTTAAGTCACACAAGCCACATCTTAGTGGTGTCTTATCCCTTCACCACCCGTCCATTCCCATTTACACAGCCTCAGTATAAGGCTTGTGTTGAAAACATAAGTGTATGTCATAGATACGTTTGCAGTAGTTTTTATAGTGTGGCCAGTGGAAATAGGCAACCCAGGACCACATGGCTTTGTAGCATTCCACATAGCACCATTTGGGTGTTATTGCCATAGTATATATGTTTAAGCCACAGAAAAAAATACAAACTAGTTTAAGAGCTCCAAAACACTTCAGTTCCTGGTACACAACATCTGAAGGCACTGGAAACAATGACCTCTTTTTATTGATTCCTATTAAAAATGAACTTAAAACTATTACTCTACACACCTGACTCACCAGTTCTGAGAGAAAGAATATAGACCCAAACATTTTTTCTGGTCTTCTGACAACTCAGGGATATTGTGGTAAAGGGTTTATGCAAAGGGCAGAGAGGAAAAAAAACAGACGCCAGTTTAAGCATCCGGCACTCCATGAGTCACAGTCCCTGTCACAGCACTCTTGTGAAACGTCACTGACCAATGGTTTCTAAAGCTCCCAAGTTCTCCAATATCTTCATAGTATCATTAAATACACTCTATCATGCTTCCAATCTAAATTGTGCTGCATTATACAGCAATATATTATACTGCAGCTATATACTATCCAGCTGAATGCAAGTCTGCAGTTGAAATAGCATTTTTTGCTGCAATGCTGTATTATCACACATGACTATACCAGGCAACATTGATTTTTAAGCATAGGCATTGATTACAACTCTTATTTTAAAACC
>VYZW01003148.1:8280-18981 GCA_013401315.1 Balaeniceps rex | reverse complement strand
TACTGCGTCCAGCTCTGGAGCCCTCAGCACAAGAAGGACATGGAGCTGTTGGAGCGGGTCCAGAAGAGGGCCACAAAAATGATCTGAGGGCTGGAGCACCTCTCCTACAAGGACAGGCTGAGAGAGTTGGGGCTCTTCAGCCTGGAGAAGAGAAGGCTGCGGGGAGACCTTATTGCAGCCTTTCAGTACTTAAAGGAGGCCTATAGGAAAGATGGGGACAATCTTTTTAGCAAGGCCTGTGGTGATAGTACAAGGGGTAATGGTTTTAAACTAAAGGAGGGTAGATTTAGAGTGGATAGAAGGAAGAAATTTTTTACAGTGAGGGTGGTGAAGCACTGGAAAGAGTTGCCCAGAGAGGTAGTGGAGGTCCCATCCCTAGAAACATTCAAGGTCAGGTTGGACGGGGCTCTGAGCAACCTGATCTAGTTGATGATGTCCCTGCTCACTGTAGGGGGGCTGGACTAGATGACCTCTAAAGGTCCCTTCCAACCCAAAGCATTCTATGATTCTATGATTCTATGATTCATACTTATAAAATTCTCCCCTGTTTGTGAGTTTCAGAAATATCTTATCCAAAGGAAGTCAAATTATATTACTGCTTCTCTGCAGTTTCCTAATCCTTAGGCTCACTATAGACCAGCCAGATTACAGGCTATAAGAGCAATCAGAGGACTGAATTTCCTTATGCCATGAGGAACTTTATTCCCTCTAGTAAATATTCAGCTGACAGTACTATCGTGACGGCATTTATTCTGGACTGCCTCTGAAATAGTACATCATGAGCAGATGGCAGAGTTCACTCTCATGGTTTAGTGTGTGAGACAGAAAAGACATGGCTGTCCATTTCAGGAGCTGCATTCAAAAGAGATACTGCTTGTGGTCCCTCCAGTCCTCCACAGATTTTTGCAGCAAACTCTAATGGAAGATTTAGTGAGTGACAGCTCTAAATTAATTAAGAGAGTACCAAATCCATATACGGCTTCAAGTGAAGGCTGTTATTATCCCACAGATATGAAAAGACTTTCCTTAAGGGGTCGTCTCAAATAGACAGAGTAACTTTTAGAAAGTGAGAACGAGACATCAGAGATCAAATATCTATTCCCACTGAATTTACTATAAGAACTGCCTGCAATATAGATAGCTAAAAGCTGCACTCTGAAAACATAGAGGAAATAAACTCATCAGGGCCTTTTTCTTCAGTAAATAGAGTGATCATCTTATGAGGACACTTCCTTTCCTCTGAAATGCAGAATAATTACACTGACATCCCCCCAACCTTACAAGTGGTATTGTTCATTCTGTGTCTATCAAAGACATGCAAAAGGGTTGGCAAAATCTGCCAACTCAGGCAAGAACCATCTCTCAAAGAAAATTTAAAGAAAGGAATTACAGAGAATTATTGCAATAGAAAGGTGGTGGGATACGGTTAATAACTGTTCATGTAAACTGAAGATAGAAATATGGTTGCACTTCAATGTATAAAATGCAGTCAGTCTACATAGCTCTTATTTGCTGTACAGAAAAAGGTAGTAAAGATGGAGGAAGAGAGAAGCAGACATCATTTTGAATTTTCTAACTGAGGAACTCTTGTCTTTGACTTTCAAATGTGATGAGCTTTGATAGACTCTGTGTACTTCATCCCACCTGCTGTTTCTTGGATTCATGCCTTGATTTGTGTCAACTGACTCACTGACTTTTTGTCAAGGTGTTCAAATATACTGTGCCTTCATTAACTACCCAAGTTTTCTGTCTCATTATGTGAGACAGAAAAGCCCACGAAGCTGTCATTGAACAGCAGTCATTACTTCTGAGCTCCTGTACTTCTGTAGATGAGGGCGAGGGTGGCGATTGATTTATCACTGTTTTAAAAGATACTTGACCTGTGAGTCAATATAAATGTTTCACTCAGTGGTGGCAGAGGGCAAATGATCCAATTTTGTGAACACAATGGACTGATACAGGTGCTTTAGTTTTTCCTGATTTCCTGAGAGGGTTGTTACAATTTTCTGTTGCTTGACATTTACTAATCTTACCAGTTAAGAAATCTCTGATATTTCAAGTTTAAGTTAATATCAGTAAAAAAACCTAATAGCTTCACATCACTCTGTTATTCCTTAAGTACTATCCAGACGAATTTACAACTAAGTGAAAGAAAACAAAATCATATGGCTTACATGTACATATAAATTTACAGGGTTTTTTATTTTTTGCAAGAAGATGTTAAACTCATTCAAGAGTATTTTTGACTTTTCAAATGCCTTCTATTCAAACCACTCAACATGATTTTAAAAACGTTACAGGTTAAACCATCCAGGTTAAATAGAAATTAAAAAGTATATTGTGCCATTTTTGCAAAGCAATTTAATAGAGCAGAAAAAAGCAACTTTCTGAAACAAGATGAACTCTCATGGAACAAGGTGAGGCTGACTGGTCTGTAGTTCCCCAGTGTCCTCGTTTCAGCTGGGATAGAGTTAATTTTCTTCCTAGTAGCTGGCATAGTGCTGTGGTTTGGATTTAGGATGAGAAGAATATTGATAACACACTGATGTTTTAGTTGTTGCTAAGTAGTGCTTACCCTAGTCAAGGACTTTTTAGCTTCCCATGCTCTGCCAGGTGCACAAGAAACTGGGAGGGGGCACAGCCAGGACAGCTGAGCCAAACTGACCAAAGGGCTATTCCATACCATATGACGTCATGCTCAGTATATAAACTGGGGGGAGCTGGCTGGGGGGCAGCGATCACTGCTCGGAGACTGGCTAAGCATCAGTCAGTAGGTGCTGAGCAATTGCATTGTGCATCACTTGTTTCGTATATTCTTTTATCATTATTATTATTATTTTCTCTTCCTCTGTTGTCCCATTAAACTGTCTTTATTTCAACCCACAGGTTTTACTTTTTTATTTCCCAATTCTCTCCCTCAACCCACCGGGGAAGGGGGGGGAAGGGTGAGTGAGCAGCTGTGTGGTGCTTAATTGCCAACTGGGGTTAAACTATGACACCCAGATACTTCTGCTTGCTGTCTTGGAAGTGGGAATGACCTTTGCTTTCTTCCAGTTCTCTGCCAGGTCCAGCAGTTCATGTCCCCTTGCAGGTTCCTTGAGTATCTGTGTCAAGAAGCTGTTGGCAATGCACTTCAGAAACCTCCTGGATTACCTGTGCCCTGCTCTGTTGTTCCTCTAACATACATTAGGGTGGGTCAAATCTCCCAAGAAGACAAGGGCCTATGAGTGTGAGGCTTCTTCCAGTTGTCTGAAGAAGGCCTCGTCTGTTTGTTCTTCCTCATCAAGACAGTTTGTAGCAGACACCTACCACAATATTTCCCACTTTGGTCTGCACACTAATTGGGCTGGCCCGTCAGCCAGCCAAAGAGCTCCATAAATCCTGCTGCTCTCCTACATGAAGGACAACTTGCCCTTCTTACCTTCTTGGTCAGTCCTTCCTAAAGGACCTGCGTCTATCCATGGCAGCACTCCAGCTGTTAGTTACAAAGTCCTTAGTGTTTACATCAGCCCTCATGCTTTTCTTGCCAACTTGGCCCCCTGCTTTCTCATTGAATTGTTGGCCATTCTCTCCCTCCCTTCTTGTTCGTAGTTTAATGTTCTCTTCTTGAGGTTGCCCAGCCTGATTACAAAGACACTTTTCCCTGCTTGGTCAGGTGGATCCCTTCTCTTCCAAGCAATCCTCAACAAGGGTCACATGGTCATGCAAATTAAAATTCTGTTGCCAACACTAAATGTGCAAACAGCTTTTGACCTCCAAGAACCATCCGCTCCTCCCTGAACCCTTCCCATTCACCAGCAAGAACAAGGAGAAACCACCAGGCACAAAGCCCTCTATCCTCACTCCCCAGAGATGTATGGTCACTCCTTATGAACTCCTAATCTCCTGGCCATATTGCTAGTGCCCACATTGAGAAGAAATGTGGAATAATAGTCTGTCCAACTGACAAGCTGGACAAACTTGGTTGCTTATCCATAACGCTCTGGACAAAACCCCTCAGCATGCAGCAAATGTCCCCTGCTAGCAGGCTGAGTCAGCAGAGCAACCTCCATCCCTGCAGCAGGGAGTCTCCCACCACTATTTGCCCATTAGGGCAACAAAGCTGGTGAAGGGTCTAGAGCACAAGTCCTATGAAGAGTGGCTGAGGGAACTGGGATTGTTTAGCCTGGAGAAGAGGAGGCTGAGGGGAGACCTTATGGCTCACTATGACTACCTGAAAAGAGGTTGTAGTGACATGGGTGTTGGTCTCTTCTCCCAGATAACAAGCAATAGGATGAGAGGCAATGGCCTCAAGTTGTATCAGGGGAGGTTTAGATTGGATATTAGGAAAAATTTCTTTACTGAAAGTGGTCAGGCTTTGGAAGAGGCTGCCCAGAGAGGTGGTGGAGTCACCATCCCTGGAGGTGTTCAAAAAACATGTAGATGTGGCACTTTGGGACATAGTATAGTAGCCATGGTGGTGTGGGGTTGACGGTTGGACTAGATGATCTTAGAGGTCTTTTCCAGCTTTCATGATTCTGTGATTTTTTTCCCCTCTCCTGCCAGTTCTGCCACAGGTCTCAGACAGAGGCAGCTCAGAGGTTTTGCTGGGCAGAAGTCCCTGCCTTTGTCTGTGCTAGGTCCCCAAACCTGCTATGCAGGTCATAGTTGCAGGTGGAGCAGGAACAGTAATCCTGGTGCCAGAGTTCACAAGCTCCCAGCCTTTACTAGCCTGGTTGTCTCCATTTCCCAGCCTGACAAGCACAGGTGTTGCCTGCCCCTCCTTGGTGCAGCTGGAGATTCAGGCTCTTGTAGTGCAGTGTCTTCAGAGACATCAGGTTAATCTCCTTTTCGTTACCCTTGATGCTGTGTAGTCCGCTGACCTCCTCCCACAGCTCCATTACTCATGTTGCAGGCACTCTACCAGTGCATGTCTCCCGCAAGTGCTGAGACCATTGCCTGTGGTCCCAGCGAGAGGTCCCAGAGGTCACTGCAGCCCCTGACCTGCAGAACTTCACCCTCAGGCTTCTGATTTGCCTGGGGGCTGCCAGGGACCTTGCACCATGGTGCATACCCACCATTGCTGAGCACACAAACTCTGTCCTCAGAAGAATTTCTGTCTCCACTTCTGCACAAAATTCTGTCTCTGTTAGCTGAAGTACTATACAGTGTACCTCATAGTAGAATTCACTGCTATGAAGCTACAGGACGTTGACTAAAGACTCTCCAAAGCTCTCAAAATCTCACCTCACAAAACTCTGATGTTGTGATTGGAAAGATACTTAGATTCAGGGACAAATCATTGGTGCTAGAAACCACAGGTCTTTAATTTTTCCTTGATTCATAGGAGGACAGTCTTACGGAACATTGTTGTATTTATCTCTGCATTCAAGTCTTGTGTTAGAAAATGTATTTTATTTGGACTTCTGGAAACTTTGAAAATGTGTAGTGATAGAAAACACAAAATTAAATTAAATTTAAATTAATGTAACTTAATATGTTTCAGTTCCAGAACAACACAGGCATCAAAGGTATTAATAAACAGTCTCTGAATCTTTAAACTTGTGGCTGAAGAAAGCAGAAAAAAAGACTACCTAGAAAATATGGTTTTGAGGAAAATCAGAAGACAGAAATGAAGTCTTAGAGTAGTCACTGCAATGATTCATGTAGTCAAGACAACAAAAGTCTTACAATGAATCAGAGAGTCAGTTCCTTCCCACAGGTGTCTGTTGCTGAAATGAAACTTTAGCCAATCGACAGATTAGTAAGATTTTCTGAAGGCAAATGTATAAAACTAGGAATTGAATTAAATGCTTAAAGAGCTATAAAACTATAGAGGGGAAAACATTCAAATGATAAACTAATTTTGAAAAATACATTCCCAGAAAGTCAAAAACTTTGAAGGAAGGAGCTAAAATATTCATTATGAATGAATATAAACTTATTTGTAACAAACGACAGATTCTCAGACAGTTATGTATATGCTGTCAGGGACATTCATCAGCAGTTGCTGTCTGGTTCTCTGTGCCTAATAGTAACCAGCCATCACGAGCACACCCTTGCAGTCGTCTACAAATCCTGTTTTTCTATAAAAATCTATCACTATGTTGAACAAATTCAGTCACAGATAAAAAAATTGCAGCTTATATGAATCCAGAGTGAATCAAGACATTTTCACAATTTGGCTGGTAATATTTTGCCTATACAGCTTCAGAAGAAGAAATATAGTTTGTCGAATACTCAGGGAATTACTCAGCCCTTGGAAAAATATTCATTTGCAATGAATGGAAAAGCATAGATGCAAATAACTCAGCATGCAAATAGCAAGAATGCATATTAAATATGCCTGTAGCAGCCTTACTTTACTCTGATACTTCTTTGGAATACACTCCATATTTGTCCTATATAATTAAAAAAAATCAACACCAATAAACCTCCAAAGACAGAGGTATGTTTATCAGAAGTAATTTGACTCTACCTTTTCTGGTTTGCACTTCCATTATTAAAACAGAGAAGGGAGCTCACAGTCTGCAAAGAATGGAAGACACGGTAGAGTAAAAAAATTGGTTCTGTCAAAGTGTTTTTATGAAAAATGCTATGAAAAAACCTGTGCAGAACAATTAGCTGTAAATCAAAATGTGACCAGATTGTGTTAGAAGAACAGATGATGCAACTGGCTTTTCATTTCTGGGCCTTAGATTTAGTACCCTAAATCATAAGTATAGATGAGTTATTTAGTCGGATTCTAGCATTCATCTGTTTTGCCCAAAGTTCATCTGGAGCTATTTAAACCTAAGCATTGAGATGAGGTATGCGAGTCTGACATTAATAATCACATACAATTATTTATGTGACACTAGCTAACCCTTGAAATCCTGGTCTTATTTGGGAATTAGTCAATCTTCCAATTGTTTTAAAACTTCAGTAATGGGTATATAACTTCCATATTTTGGGCACTGTGGTATTGCCAGATTAAAGGTATTACATCCAGCCTACAAAGCCTCCAGCCTTTTTTTGAAGATATGTTTAAAGATTAAACAGGATACATCTGATACCAATACACTGAGTTTTGTTTAAAGCCTAAAATAGTACCATAATATAGCCATTCTGAGTTTCTGTTATGTATTGTTTACCTTAATTTGTGTTAGGCTTGCTCTATATTAAGTAGGAGCAAACTAAATGGTTTTAGTAAGACAACTGCTAGAATTGTATCATTACTGCCAAATAACACATTTTCAAATGCTTTTAAGCCAGCATTTATTGAATTCAGTTGTGATACTGAATGTTTATACATATTTCCACTAAAGCTTTATTGGCATATTTATGACTTAGGATATCTGGGACTTGTTTTCACTGATCTTACTGTTAAAAACCCCTATTAAGGCCTCCCTATTGAGAAATGATTGTGGCAACTGAGACAAAATGTGAAGACACCGTCTTGAAAATATTCTATTGCATTTGCAGATTCTGCATGCTGTTCTTTTCTGTGAATTGCAACTGAAAAACAGAGTTTACAGTCTAGCCCGGAGCCTGTAAACCACATTAACATTCAGGGAAAATGTCTTCTTTTTCAAATCTAGAAAACAGCACTTTTGAACTGATTACTTAATTACTTCATCCACCCACAAATGAAGATATTACTCTTCAGTACAGCTGGTCACAAATGCAGTGCAAACCAGCCCCTCCCATGGAACTCCAAGATAAAAGCTTCAATGAACCTCTCCCCAGCATATCAACAAAGTAAAATTTTGTCCTGTGTGTACAATAAACATACTACAAGAAGTGACACATTTATACACACAACATTTTCTGTGAATATGTTTTTTCATGTTCAATGGAAAAACCTGCTCACAAACTGCAGTGTTAGGAATATTCACCTTTATCAAATTTAAACGTGAATTCCATAAGAAATAAAGTTAAAAAAATAGACCTCCTCTATAGCAAAGTAATGCTGTTTAAAAGAATTGTCAGAGTCAGAGGGACTGAACCTTATACAGAAATAAGACGCTACTGAGCAAACTGATTTGAAGAAGCAAAACACTTCTGCTTTGCCAAAGAAACAAAAACCTCTCCTGGTTCCTTCTGAGTCCCTCTGAGAAAGCAATGCTTTTACCTCCGATCTGGCAAAACAAAATACTAGGTATCCCGTTTCTTTTGAGAAGTTGTTGACCTCCATGTAGGCCACCTGGTTTTAATAGTGGTGTAAAGGTAGCAGGGTTAAGCTCCTCTGAAATGCAAAATCCCTTCTCACCCTCTGAAGACTCTGGGTAAATACCAAAGCAACAAATGCAGGCAAAGTGCTGCATCAAGCAGATAAACAAATACCAGCTGAAAACTAAGGTTAGTGCAGTAGCCTAACAGGAAACAAATGTGTGGAAGTTTGGTTAAAGATTTATTGTCATCAATCAGAGCAGACAGTCCTAATTATATATACATCAGTAAAGTGGCTGTTGTTATTCTTTTGACAGCACCTTCCTGTATATTAAATATGGAAAGCACATATAAAAATCAAAGATAAAATAATGAATAAACCATTTAGAGAAAGTTTTCCATGGAATAGAATTGTTTACACAATCTATCACAACTCTCCCATTAACTGCAAAGTGTGGAGCTACTATAGCAAGTACCATCCTTTCTTACAGATTGTTTACCATGCCTTCACTAACACAATCTTCAGCCTTATTCTGTCAGTAATTGTTTGAAGGAGTATCATGCAGGCAGCAAATCAGTTCTGGAAAAAGGGACAATATTGCATATCTTCTTTTTTTCGTATTAATCAAAAAAACGAAGTAATTGGAGTCAAAATGACATTGTATATAGAATAAAAAATAATTAGTTCCTACACTAAAACACTTAGGCAATTTTTGCTTTTTGACCTGGATTTTGGAGCATATATACATTGCTATGAGAGATATTTTAAACAGAGAAATGGGTTAGAACTCACTAGAGACTGGTGGTTAGACTAAGACTGAAATCTTCTGGGATACATATCTTACTTGACTAGAGGAGAAAGAGGGGGGGACACCTCCAAAGCAAAACTAAAAAAACCCCAACCCAAATCAAAAAGAAATTTGAATTAAGAAACAATGTAGAAATTAAGATAGGGTACAAAAGACAGATATCTTCTCTGTGACACTTCAGAGAAAAAGAAAACTTTCTGCAAAATATTTCTAGAAATGATGCTCTAAAGCAAATAAAACAAAAGGGTTTGCTTTTAGCTCCTAACTTCAGTGTGACTCACAACTTCTGAATGGCAAATTGTTACTTTAGATACTGTCATTGGGTCAATTTTAACACCTATTTAAAAAAATTTCCTCTTAAATCCTGAAATTCTAATAATTTTTTTTTGTGGATCCAATGCCTCATTCTATGTGAATCTACGGTTCTCAGTACTTAATAAAAAGGAAAAATATTGTCACCACAAAACAAAGAAACAACAAAATGCAGACATTGCATGTCATCATTATTTCATCATTTATTCTAAATCTCAAGAATAGTATTTCAGATAGGAAATTGACCCTTACTTGCCAAATGATCTGTATCTCTTAGGATTTTTTAGGACTGAATAACTATGCAGCTAGTTGCAACTCTTAATTTTCACAAATTAGAAATTAAAACCCGGCAATATTTCCTTGCAGAAAAGACAACAAAGACCAAAGATGCTCTAGGATTACTATTCAAAGACAATTGCCAATATATTCTGGAGTCTTTATTCAGGTCTAGATTCATGAAAAGTTACTGGTACATAGACAGTAGAAAGCCTTTTTCTGTTTCACTAAAAATGGGAATTCTCAGCCAACCAGATGATTTGCCAATTCTTTGCTAATTTAATCATAAATGGATTATTCTTGTTAAGAATTTAGGTATATGACTTTGATTTAGTTTTAAAAGTATTAAAACATGTAAAATTATTAGGAATTGCCTGTAGAAATTCTGATGCAAGTACTAAAGTGCTACTTTACTACTACAACTACCAGTACCTCTTTTTACAGATGTGTATTTTCTTGAACTCCAAGAAGCAGCAGGCAAGGGAATGCCACAGATCTGAATATTCTGGACAATTCTTTGCTGAATAGCAAATGCTACATCTACACCTAACATGGGAAAAGACTTCCTTACTCTCTGAAGTATGCGTTCAGAGCAATAGAGAACCTCTCTCTGACACCTCCTCATAGAGATCCTAATTAAGGAAAATGTCTCTTACCAGAAGAACGTTTATGATCATGTTTTGGTACATATGTGGTGTGAGTCTCACCATGTAGCAGACTTACAAATGTATCTAATCACAGTGCTGAATTATTTCAGACAATAGTGTGCCTTAATTTTGGAGATTATTGGTTAAAAGTATATTTCCCTTTGCAGAAAAAAAAAACATTAGGAAAAACTACATGGCCACTGCTGGCTGGCTCATGTGAACTAATTTATTTGTTACAGAAGTGGTAGAAGCTTTTACTAATAAAGGAACTCAGCACTGTACTTCTTTGGAAGTACAGTGTACTTGCTGAGGAAGTGCAGGTGCTATTTGCTCATATTCTGAAAAGAAGATAAAGAGAAGGAAAGGAAGAAGATAAAGAGAACGAAAGGAAGAAGAAATGAAGGGAAGATGAAAGAGAGGCAGGCAGGAAGTCAGGCAAGGAAGGAAGGAAGATTAGTGATCATAAAACTTATTATAATGTATATACATAAAGGGGATGAACTGAACTGAGATGGATTTTATTTTGT
>VYZW01003141.1:51322-75736 GCA_013401315.1 Balaeniceps rex | reverse complement strand
GTAGCCTTCATCAGTGGGGATGCTGTCCTTAACTACAGCCTGTTTGCTGGTACAGGGTGCTGGAAGTCACTGAGTTACGCATTCCATGAGCACCAGCACCAGGGCCTCGAGCTCTGATGGTGGGTGGAGGAGGATTTCTGTCCTCCTCTCCCATTCACTGAGTTACGGTGAAGGGGAAAGAAGAGGCTAACTCTTTGAAAGGAGGAGACTGCTGCTGCAGTTCACAGACTTACCTCCCAGCTTTCATCAGGTGAGGTCTTTCCCATCTTCCCCTCTACATCCTTCTCCCATTGTTGAGGCTTATAGACAGAACTTGGTTTATGTAAAAAGCTGGGGAAAATTGTGTATTCCTTTTCCACGTTTCTGGAAGTAGGATGATATGATAATAAGGTACGTAAATGATCTTCCATGATGCAATATTTGCTGTCCTCGTTAACCTGCTTTTTTACATTTTTAGTTCTAGGGAAATCCAGAGGGTTGAACAAAGGGTTAGCTTACCTGTAAAAATAACTTCTCTCCTTCCCTCCTCCACTGTTACACAGTTTGACTACTAGCCTGGTTTAGAAATGGATTTGTTATTTATGCAGTTGGAATGAAGCCTTTGTAAATAAAAGGAGAAATAGCATTACGCAGCCTCCATCCAGAGTGCAGGCTCTGTGTGTTGTCTTGTGGGCCAGCTTCTTGCAGAAAAGAGGCAGCACATACCAGAGTGATTGCTATGGAGGAGGTGGCTGTTGCCTTGGCACAGAAGCTGGGCAGCAGCTGCAGGAGTCTGTGACTGGTGCTTGAAAGGGGAATGCAAATTCCCTAGCCTTGGGCAAGCCAAGGCTGTTCCTGTAGGCATTAATGAACTTGATGTTTGATGGTAGCGTGATACAAGTCTCATTGTGCACTATACCCTCTGCTCCGTCAT
The DNA here is from genome assembly GCA_013401315.1 of Balaeniceps rex. Taxonomy (NCBI): domain Eukaryota; kingdom Metazoa; phylum Chordata; class Aves; order Pelecaniformes; family Balaenicipitidae; genus Balaeniceps; species Balaeniceps rex. The sequence continues at coordinate 74,823 of VYZW01003141.1, read as the reverse complement.
TCAGTGCAGCCACTGTGCTGAGCTTTAATTTTTAACATCCTGAGCTACTGTCAGACTGTTTAACCATTGGCTTGGAAACAGCCATTCACACCTGTCTGTAGCAAATGAGAGAGAAAATGACGGACTCTTCTATGGATAACTAGCTCCTAAAGGAAACATCACAAACTCTGAAATGAGGAGTTACAAGAACCCATTAACTCTACAAGTTGAGTGTTCAGCCAGGACTGAAAATCCTAGCTCTGTGCTGACAGATGCTCAGTGCTTAATGGGGACAGAAGCAACATCGAAGTCTCCTGTATAAATGGCTCAAACATTACTTATTTCTTTGTGGTGCATTTCTTGTGGTGCAGAGACAAAAACCGTGGGTCTTATGGACCCATTATGAGCCAACTTGTTCAAAAGAGTCTAGATGTCTGACTAAGCCCACAAGAACAATACCTGTCTTTATCATCCAAGTATTTCAGTTTTCTCCTACTTGGATACAGCTTCCTACTTGGATACATCATCATGAAAAGAAGAGTCAGTTGCATGCAATAATGTGCAAAAGCCTATTTACAACTGTAATCTCTAAAAGATGAAGCAAGAACCTATACCTCCACATGTTTTTTTGGTGGGTTGGGGTTTTTTTTCAGCCTTCCTAGGCAGCCTGTTCTTGACAGAGCTGAAACTGGTACTTGATCTAGCACTAGAAAGAAATGTCATTCATTTTCCAAGACTTCCCGTTCTTCTGGGGAATTTTTCCTGTCACTTTGGGTGGCTTTTCTTGTACTAAGTTTTGTGCAGCAGAACCCCTTGTGGGCTTCTTGCAGTATTTCTGCTGGAAAAGAGGAACAATCCTTTGGTAGTGCACCAGTGTCTGCTTTTTCTCTCAGCTCCTCTGTCTCTTGGTCATGCTGAGCAGGTTTTCCCACAAAAAGGGAGAGGCTAATCCCTAGAGATGCATTCCGTCACAGCTGCATCTGTCCTGCTGCTGTCAGTCAAATCCAGATAGCCTGCTTCTACCAAGCAACTGTATCCTAACCTGTGCTTTATGGTCATGGGGTCCTGTGTCATCAGCTGTTTTTTTTAGCTTGAGAACACGGCTGGTAAGGATTTTCAAGGGAACTAGTCTATTTACAAGGTTACTGTTGTCAGGCATCTGCTAAGCTGACATGCCAGACTCAAAATTGATAAAGTTCAGTGAGTTCACAAGCAAGAGTTTAGTGCCGGAAAGTGTATTCTTAGATACCAACAGACACTTCGCCATTATTCCACTATGCTGCATTAAGCTCTTCTGGAATATGTTTTTTCGTTTGTCCTTTATTAGAAAATTTTAGCCATAGTATGACCCAAAAGGATGTCTCATTATAAGCCAAGTAAATACACTGTCCTTCTTTCATGGAGATTACTTTTCAGGAAGAAAAATGTAAAAGATAATGTGAATAAAGCAGCTGTTTTTCATCAGTTATTAATGTAGCCAAAGCAATCTGAGTGCCAATGACACTGTGAGGCAGAATTTTCAGCTTTCTGTTAGTGCTTTTCTCCCCTGCCCTGTGAAGTCCTGAGGTTGGAAGGGGAAGTGGTTCTTAGGTGGACTTCTAGTTGCAGTGGAAAGCAACATCTGGAGCCAGTCTGTTCGGAGAGCAACAAACAAAACAAAGCATCTGTCTTGGTGTTACAGCAGGATCCTCTGTAAGCCCCAAAAGTTTGATTTAGTGGTCAAAAGACAAAACAGCTTTTCTTAGAAAGAACCAGTAAGCTGTAAACCAGTCCAGGGAGCTCTAATAAACACGGGGTGAGGGAAGAGTCCCTTGACCTTTCAACTGCTTTTCTTTATTGTCTGATAACTCAATAGCATTTACATTTGGGATGCCCTCATTTCTTTTTAAATGTGTTTTTCCTGGGAGAAAAGTGTATATAGAAGACCATCACAAACAGCTGTAGTTGAAAGTTCAAGGCTGGTGATTCAGAATGCAGTGAATGATGTGGGCAAAGGAGTTCAAAACAGCTCATCTTCTTGTCAGTCAAACAGATCGACCCCATTTGTATGAATGATCCATCTATTAATAATGCTGCCTCTAACAACAGAAGTATGTTTTGAAGCTACTGTGGGACGCATTAAAGCAACCGCCTTGATACTTTGTTTTCTATTTAACCATAAAGGTACTGAGACATTTGGACAGCCAACATTCTTGGGCTTTTTTTTTCTCTTTGTACGTGTGACTGCAGTAGAGGCTTTACTATTTCTCTAGTCATAGAGAAACACACTAACATTTTCTTTGCTGTGTCTTTCAGAACTGGGCTGTCTTCCAGATTTCTAATCTTGCCAACCTACTCAAAATTGAAAGTATGAAAACAAGACAGAATACATGTGAAAAACTATGCTTCTTGCTGATTCTAACATATACAGGAAGACTATTTTTACTAGAGGTTGGTAGAAAGTCAGAAATAATTAGGGCTGGGAGCAAGTCTGTCACACTTTCCTTAGACCTCCTCTTCCCTGGACAGTCCAGACAGATGCAGTTCTGCTTTTCCATAAAAGAAGTTAGAGGAGGATCAATGGAGTAACAGAAAAGAGGATCTGGTAGGAGGTGAATTGGCATCCCTTTCTGGGGACACAGATCACCTAATTGTGGTGAGCAAGCGAAGTTTAGGTTACAGTAGTTTGTTTGACATGCATATGTTCAACTTTAGGTTTTCTGGCAAAGCAGCTCCACTCAGAAATACCATAGCAACTCTCTTATAAAGGGAGTCAGAGAGATGCTATATCTGCTAAACCAGGCAATAGTGATCTTTTGCTTAAAAGGAAATAACGTGAAATTCCAACAAGAGTAACCTGGTAATATGACAGCAGAAGTTGGTATAAAATCAGAGCAATTAGTAAGGAGTATCCTTACCAGTGTGGTTAGGTGATAGTTTAGAAAATCAGCATGTGAAACATGAGAAAAAACAAGTGAAGGTGTCGTGGTTTAGCTCCAGTCGGCAACTGAGCACCACACAGCTGCTCACTCACCCTCCCCTTCCCTGGTGGGATGGGGGAGAGAATCAGAAGGGCAAAAGAAAACTCGCGGGTTGAGATAAAAACAGTTTAATAATTGAAAAAAAAATAACAATAATGATAGTAATAAAATTGCAATGGAAAGGTGAACGAGAGAGAGAGAAACAAAACCCAGGAAAAAAAACCCAAGTGATGTAACCGCTCACCATCTGCCGACCGATGCCCAGCCAGTCCCCGAGCAGCGATCGCTGCCCCCTGGCCAACTGCCCCCAGTTTATATACTGAGCATGACGTCATATGGTATGGAATAGCCCTTTGGTCAGTTTGGATCAACTATCTTGGCTGTGCCCCCTCACAGTTTCTCGCGCACCTGGCAGAGCATGGGAAGCTGAAAAAGAAAGTCCTTGACTAGTCTAAGCACTACTTGGCAACAACTAAAACATCAGTGTGTTATCAGCATTCTTCTTACACTAAATCCAAAACACAGCACTATGCTAGCTGCTAGGAAGAAAAATTAACTCTCTCCCAGCTGAAACCAGGACAGAAGGATATGTTTATTGGGCTACATAAAACATGATGTTTCTTGCTACTGCTGCTGCCAGGGTAACACTCTACTCTGATGCTAACAAGGGAGAATGTTACCATTTCCCCTTAATTTCTGTTTGAGCAGATGTATTACTTTTTTGGTACTCATTTCTGTATGGCAGTGCAGAATCAGATCTAGAGGAAATAGGAGGTGGTGTTCCTTGATCCCTGTGTAAGCCCAGCCAATTTGATAATCAACAGAACTAGTATTCAGAGGCTATTTGCCCCCCATAAAAAAGTGTTTACGGCATTACACATTCTCAAGCAACATTGCAGAGAACAGATCTCATTTGAAGACCTTAAATTCTGAGGGCTGAGCATTAAGGAGATTTGATCTGTGAATCTCTGTTTCTACAGGTTTACAGTGAAAACTTGAAACTGCAATACATATTGAGCTGTTTTCACAAAAGACTGTAATGAAAATATATTCTGGAGCAATGTTCACAGGGTATGTCTTTATTAGATTAGGTTTCAAGGAAAAAGGTACATGTATGAGAACAGTGCATCGCAGTGTTAATTTTTTAACAGACAAAATTTTCCTTACAGTCCATACAAAATCAATTATTTTCATCCCAGAAGGTTGCTTTTATAATACAGAGTTTTAGGACACGGCACACCTTTTGTTGATGTGCTATTAGATACTCGTTATACTTAAGAAACGGTCGGTCACCTTCTTTGGAAGCAAAGCAAGCATTTATGTAAGTCCATTTATATTTCTGTCTATACAAAAATTCCATTTCTATAACAGAAGCACATTTCATTGGATTATTTAAATGCTGCTTTTCTTCACAATGAATAAAACTCTTTCCTTTTTATTAACTGCCTTGCAAAATATTACTAGTTGCATAATGTCTTGGGGAAGAGTAGTAGTTGTGTATTTAGCTGTTTTTCAGTAATTATTTGTGAATATGTTGACTAGTAATGAAATTAATATGTCAGGGGCTTGGCTTGTTTTAAACAGCTGCTTGGCCTCAGAGACCAAAAGATAGAAAACTAACCAAGGGGAAATGAGCAAAGTAATGTAACCTGAGCGAACTAGAACAATTGATGCTGATAACTGGGGATACACAAAAAAGGTTTCTGTTCCCCAAGATTTTGAGCAGCTGGTTTGGGAATTTATTCTGAAAAAAATTAGGTTTGTAGCTATACATCTTTAAACACTTCGGAGTATAAAGGCCTCAGTAAACTAACCAGGCAGGAATCTTCTTTTCCTGTGAATAGTGTGAAAGGCTGTGCACACTGCTAATAGGAAGAGGTCAGGACTCATCAGCTTAAGGAACTGATCCATGACACTTAGCCATGGTACTGTGTTGAACAGGTCAATGTTGGTAAAAGTGTTAGCAGGAATGTTAGCAAGGGGGTAAACCTGATGAGACACCGCTCTTCAGATTTCAAGCAAAATTCACAGTAGTGTAAGAAGAAGGAGGTATCACTGCATTCGTGTTGGTGAGCTGCCAGTCTAAAAGAACTTTCCTTTACAATATGGGGGCGCGACTTAGCTCACTAAATGCAGGTGCTGGCATCTGAGCTGCATATGTAAACTCTCATTACTAGGAATGGACATATATATGTTAAGAAAAGCTATTGAGTGTTCAGCAATGTTTAAAGTCAGCACCCCAGGGGTGTACTTCAGATGCCTGCAGGCAGAGCAGGGGTTCAGGTGCCCTGGGGTATCAGATATTCTTCACCTGCAACTGGCAGGCTTGGCTCAGGAGCTAGGGGAAACCCAGATCCTTCCAGAAGGAACTGCAGGGAGGGGCTGAGAGAAACCTTCAGCATGTCTTTAAATGGTACTAGTGGTACTAGAGGCCTAAGGAGCCTAGAGGGCAAAGTCACCTGCTTTGCTGGCTGTGGGCCATTACAGGCACGTACTTGCAGCAAACGGAGTATTTCAGGCACGATTCTCACCAGGAGCCTGGGACATCGTCAGCAAGGGAGAAGGCCAAACAACTGACGGCCAAAATGGTGCTTTCTGCATAACCTGGCAAAATAGTTTTGAATTGCTTAGGCAGTTGTGTTGCTTGGAGGTCTGAAGAGTTAACAGTGAAGGAAATAAAGGAAGAGTTGCGTTTCAGTTAGCTTCAGCATGACTGAGAGAGTATTTTCAGTGCAGAGTGTTATACAGTTGTTTTGTTTAAATGGCCTATTTTTAGTCTGGTGCTTTTAAATTCCGTTTCAAAAATTGCAGTCCTCTTCCTACAGGGATCATGCAGAGGAGAGTGAATATTTATCACTACCAGCCGAGCAGGTGCAACTGGCTGTTCCCCGGTGGCTCTTCCGTCAGTGCCCTTCTCCCTGTAAGCTCATTTCAGTTCAAGGACTTTCCCGTTTTCAACTTTTGCCCTTCAAGCTGTGGATGGGAAACTTACTGTAGTCAGGCAAAGTGTGCCCTCTTGTGATACAAATGAGACACATACCGAGATAAGCGTGGGAGCGGATGAGGAAATAAGAATGAAGGTCCACAGGAAGAAATGTGGTTAGATTGTGTCCATACCTAGCAGCCAGCAACTGCTTTATTTACATATTCTCCAACTTGTGCCGACACATTTTAACTTGGCCCATATTGCATCTAATTTCACTGAAGGGGCGGGGGACTGGCACACCACAGGAGGAGTTTCTGGGTGTCTTCCATGGGATAGAGAAGTCCTCAGCTGGGTACAGACAGGGTGAGAGCTGGAACAACTCGGCAGTTATGTAGTGATTGTCCCAGAGAAAGTCCCCTCAGTCTGAGAGGGGAGCTGTGGAGCAAGCAGGAAGACCCTGCCACGCAGGTGTTTTCCTGGCAGGTAGGAAGGCTAAATGGAGGAAAATTAACGATGTAGTATCAAAAGACGGATAGTCGTTCCCAGTTGACAAGACTCGGTTTCCTGGAATGGCCATGAGGCATTTTGTGAGAAAATGCAGCTTTTCTTTCTGGTGGGGCGAGAACCCCCACAGGACGCAACTGGCAGCTTGGGGCACCGCGAAAAGTGCCGGCAGGGAGTGCCTGCGGTATTGGGCACATGGAGTGCTCGCACATGGCCATTAGAACTGGTGCCAGACTGTTGGCAGCCGCCCCCTCAGCAACAATGGCAGCAGGAGCTGCTCTCCTCAGTCCTCGGGGACACCACGAGGCCTTGCCATGCCCCAGCCTTGCCCGTCACAGCAGCCTCAGAGAGCAGCATCAATGCAGTCCTGGCCCAAGACTACCCACAGGTGAGTTCTGGCCTGGAGGTGATGGGGCCAAGACAGGGGTGTAGCTTCTGCACCCATTGTGTGAGGCTGCCCCTCACTTCACGTAAAGAATAACAGTGAATGGGAAGGCATCATTTTGTTCCTGTGGAGGGTGATGGGGAGTGGTTGGGAGAAAAGCTTGCTTTCAGCCTATGGAATTTGAAGCTGACAGTGGGAGATGCATTTCATCTGAGTCCTGCAGAAGACATGGCATTTTGGACAGCTGGCTGTCCTGGACAGCTGCTTGGCAGAGCAGTGTGGCACACACAGACACAGGTAATCACAGGGCGCCTGCCGGTGGTCTGTGGTCCCATCAGAGAAGCCCTGGTCAGGAATCATTCGCTTTCCCAAACAACTGACAAATCCAGGTCTCTCCCTGATTGTTTTCCGTTTATGGTGCTTCAGGCTACTTGAAAACCTTCTGGCCAGGTGCATTTCATGTGGAGAGATGGCAGATCTGTAATCCAAAAGATCTTGAGCGTCAAAAACCCTGCCCACCTTGTGTCACACCATGCTACCATGTGGTATTTCACTTGACCTTGGTGAATGGCTCAGTCCGGCATTTTCTGGTACATAATTTCTAAAAGTGTGTGTGTGTGTAGGAGTGGAGAGGTTTGTGCAGGGTTACAAAGCCCCTTTTGCCCTAGTATTAATGTGTATCTGTTCTAGGTCTTTCGTGTTTGAAAGCCTTTGCTTAGCACATGGTTGTGTCTACATAACCAATGCTTTAGCTCCTTATATGTTCTACCTGCACTGTGAAATTTCTTCATAGGTCATGTGACTGTTTGCCCATGTAAATCTAGCCTGATATCTTCTGCACAATAGTGAAGCAGAACAAATGTGGGGTGAATAGGCCTTCCCAATTAGATGAGGGCAAAGGGAAAGACAAGTACTTGTGAGGGAGCATCTTTACCCCCAGGGTGGTAAGGTTGGTCAGCACAGAACAGCAGCTGCACTAGAACAGAGAAGATGCAGCACATCTCAGATTGGTCTGACTGAAGAGAGGCGAGATTCATTGTTAGCCATCCAGTGTTCAGACCAGTCCAGGTCAGGACTGAGCAGCCAGGCCATGAGGCTTTGGCAATGCTGTGTTGGACCCTTCTCCATACTGTCTGTGACTAGTCTGTATAAGAAAATAAATCGCCAGGGAGCCTGGTGTACAACCTCGGCCTGGTGCATAAATGGTTGTAGTGGATTGGTTCAAGCCCAGCCTCTGGTGAGAGATTTTGCATGCTCTATTTCTCACTTTTGAAGGAGGAAATTTGTCGGGGGAGCCGGCACGCATGAGATTCCCAGAATTGTTCACATGTGAAGAGAAGCAAATCAGACTTCCCACCCCCTCTCCATCTTCCTCTAGCCACCATGGTGTCTAGGGGACTGGGAGGTTGTGCTGCAATGCTCTCGTTCACCCCATGTGCAGTCCTCAGTGCTTCAGGCTTCATCTGAGACCCAAACTGCAAAGGGAGAGACAGTATGATCTATGTGAGACAGTTTGATGTGTCAGAGCTAGTGTATGCCCAGTCTCCGGTTCAGAGTTGTTCCTTCATATGTATCATCAGCACTGCTTATCATAAATAACACCTTTCTTTTCCCTGCCAGACTAAGCTAAGATTTAAAGCCTTATTTACATCTTCCATTACACTTCATAGTCATCCATGAAAGAAGTCAATTCAGCTATGAAAGATCTTTCAGTGGCTCTGAAAACTCAGTCGTACATTGTATGATACTATCTCCTTTGCTAATGGATTGAATTTTGCCAGGATTTACACTGTTTGATTTATATAAAATAAACTGCTTCCTGAATGTTTGAAGAGCTGCACAGTTTAGTTCTAATAGCAGGCTGGGAACATTTGACTTGCTAGCAAGGCAGTATGAAAGATAATAGAAAACTTCATGAAGTCATGAAGGCTAACTTCACAGGTTTTCCCCTCTCTGTAATGTGAGGGCTTCCTGTAGGAGGAAGTTCATGTGCCTTGAAAGGAGAATCTTTTCCAGGAAACTGAGGCTGTGATGTGAAGCCAATAAGAATGAAAAATCATAATAAACTTTACTGGGTCATATTTCCTAGACAGTCCCATTTCTCTAAGGTTTTCCCTTGAAATAGGTACCTTGTAATTAGAATAATGCTAAAAACAAGCAGCAATTCAGGTGGAACACTACAGCCAACTGGAAAGTTGGCTTCTTCAGAGTAAAGGAAGTGAGATTCAGCACATGACAGATGTTATCTTGCTTAATGTTATCTTGCTTAATGCCCCACTGAAAAGTGCTCAGTTATTCTGGGGATGGAGACAAAATAAAATGCAAAATGAAAGAAATGAAAGCATCGAGAGCATGAACAGAGCTTTCTCCCTGTAATTTTACATCCTACTGAGTCAAAATTGAACTCATTGAAATGTTTCTCTTGGGATTGACCAAATGGGGCATATGATTCAACGTAAATTTTCTCTCGTAATTCCTTTTTTCCTCTAACTGCAGAAGGAGAGGTGGGCTTTGAAAACCCCAAACAGAACTCTAACTTCGTGTGGGGAAAAAAACAACAAGCCTGCAATCACCCACATATTTAACTTTTGGAAATAATACTTGGGGAATGAACACAATGAGCATATAAAGATGGTTTTAGATAAATTCATTCTCGCTCTCTCCCTTCCCCCCTGCCCCGTTTACCAGCATTGGTCAAAATTCAAAGACATTTTCTAAGTGCTGTCTCTCACCATGTTGCTTCCAATCATGTTCTTGCTACTTTTGTCAGTCCATTCACATACCAGTTTGATATCACATTGCTTCCACAACCTCCTGTAAGCAGGCAAGTCATCTAGCTTACAATTTGGAATTTACTTGGTTGTAGAACAAATTATATGATGTAAGTAAGCTCATGGCAACAGGCTGGCCAACTCTGCTCCTGCTTTTCCAGGTACAAACATGGAAACAAAATGGCATTAAAAAAGTTGTCTGAAGTTGAAGAAATTACTTGTCTTGGAAACACACTAAGTTTTTGATGAAACACTGAACAGAGATAGAGACAGAAAGCAGCTAGAGGTTGGGATTATCTGCTTGTTCTTGAGATTAGTTTAGTCTTTTATGACAAATTACATTTGTGTTTGGGTCTTCAGGGAAAAGAGCCTTGTATACTGAGAGATTCACCTGATGTCACACTTACAAGCCAGGGTGTTGCACATGTAGTTTAAGACACTGGAAAGAACCAGGCACCTCCAGAATGTGATTCATCTCATCTCAAGTGAAGTGAAAGGCATGTCACTCTTTGCTGCACTTCCTGGAAAAGGTAAAAATAGGGTTGATGCCACCTTTAGCAGATGGAGTATGGAGTAGTCCTTGACCCTATATGTTTCTTTCCATTGATAGAGTACTACCAATTTCAGTGGGAGAGCTTGAAGACCCTTCCAGATGCATGATACATTGAAGGATCTGTGTCTTGCATAAGCAGTTCTTCTTCAGCATGTACTAAAACAAAGTGATGTGTTAACTCTTTTCTCCTCTTGCTAGAAATAATGGGCTCTATTTTGCAGAAGAATTTCGCTTTCCAGATTGTACTGCACAGCCAAAGCAAGGCTGGCAGAGCTGCAAATACTACAAATAACAAGTGAATATTGTGAACACATTATTTCCCCCCATTCTCATTTATACCATAATCATTGCATTCACTCAGCCAAAACCAGACAGTGCCAACAAAGAAAGAAATAGGGCTTTCTCTTCTTCTGTGGTCATCTTTAGAAAGTCTCATTTCCTGACAGCATTTTACCTGTCTCAAAGGCAAATCAGAAGGAGAAACACAATGACCAGCTGGCCTGACCTGAACACATAGATTCGGAATGGGAGCATAATGGAGAACCATTTGCAGCCAGGTGGGCCCACAAAACTGCTGGGCATGATGCGAGGGATGGAATTTCTTACTGGGACAGAGAACAGAGATTAGGCTTGTCTTGGAAAGCCATAATGCAAGTAGTTAGGCAGTGTGAGACCTGTGGAATAATATGACATGCTCACAAAGTGTGAGTGATGAAGCGGAGCATATGATGGGAGAAACGCATGTTTGGAGAAGCCTGGCCAGCAGGTTATGGAGCCCCCACTTAGTCCTAGCAAGACTGGCCTGCACTGCAGTGTCACAGTGGTACAGCTATCACCATGGTGACTAGAAGCTTTCTGCTGGGAAAGCAAATGGGAGTAGCATCCTAGGAGGAATAAACAAGCATATCTGTCACCATGGGGTGCCACTTGAGCTAGAGTCAGATAATGAAAGTCCTTTCAAAAACAAAACCATCCAAGAATGGGCTGTGGATCATGGAGTAGACTGAGTACATCACATTCCCTATCACCCCCAGCCAGCTGGAAAGATAGAATGGTATAATGGCTTACTTAAAGCCATGCACTAAGTGCCCTGGAGAAAGATAATCTCCAGGAATGGGAATCCCCCCTTCAGGAAGCTATGTGACTAATCAGCACAAAGCCAGGAAACTGTCATCATGAGTGTCATCATTTTCTGCCCTGCAGAAAACCTTTTATACCTGGGTGAAAAAGTACCAGTCAGGTGCGTGAACACTTCTATTGGGAAGTGAGTTTGTGTCTCTCACCCTGCAGCTGTTGAAATCCCTTAGGAGAAGATGAGATTTTAACCTCTAATTCCAAAGGGGAAGATTTCCTTATCATGTAAACATGTTCTTGTTTTCAGTAGGAGCATGTACTTGGTATGAGTAGGTACATTTTTATATTGGCGGGGTGGTGGTGCATGTTTAGTTTATTCAGTGTGTATGTAATAAATAGCTGAAAAGTCACCAAAAGTTGAAAGCTAGGTTATAAAATATGTAAAATTGCTGTTGCTGAGGACTTAGAAACTGCATTGTCACAAAGTTAATATTTAAGTTAAAAATAATTTTTTAACTTTGTCACTATTTCCTATGGGATTTGCTATTTTGGGGAGTGTTCTATATATGCTGTATACTCACTTTTGCTATTTCTTGTGTCCTGGCTTGACCAGGTCATGGGTTTTTTTAATGCAGTAGATTGGCAAAATAAATGCACAGTAACACTACTAAGGGGAAAAGCACTAAACTTTGACATATCAAATGTCCAATCCAAATCCAGAGGGGTTTGTTCAACTTGATTATGTTTTGGAGAAAACAGGGGAAAATATGGGAGTTCTCTGAGATCCTTCTGCATTTCTAGGAACTGAGCACAAGGTGAATTTGAGACAACGCATGTCCCTTGCACACTCAGATACTATATTGCTTATGTAGATGTACAACTCTGAGCATACTTTTTTAAAGAGCTGTCAGTTCATCCCTATGGATATAGGTCTAAAAGTTGTGTTCCTCTTTGGGAAACAGCTCATCTGTCATAAAGATTTCCTAAGGTCAGTTAACATTCTCAGATTAGGCTTCCTACAAGTAACCCGTGTAGGACTTTGTTCTAGTTCTGGTAATTTATTCCCAATATTCTTGTATTTACTCGTCCATATGACTCTTATTTTTTAGAAGAACTGGAGGTATCAGGAAAATTAATTTTCAGTTTGAACATAACTGAATGCGGGGTAGATGATGCCGATGGAAAACATGAAACATAAGCAGAATGAGAAAGACCCAGAAACATTTACAGAATTACAGAGCAGCACGTATCTTCTGGGGCAAATGAGTGCACAAAGTGCACAAAGTGGAAGCCCTTGTGCTTTCCAGAGTTGACGTAGCTGTTGTTTTCCTTACAAAATAGACAGAGTCACATATTTGCCTTATATTGTCTACTCTATTACTTCTGGCTGCAGACTGAATACCCAGGGCAGGCAGGAACAGTGGAGGGCTTTGCTATGTACCTGCTCTCAGAGTCCTCTCTTTAGGTCCTCTGTGAGGCTGCTAGGTCACTACCTGGTTCATTACAAAGACCCACTGATACCTGCAGGTCTAGTTGAAATCTTTTTTTCTTTCTTCTGTTCCCCTCCCACCCCACTTTCCATGGTGGCCATTCCCTTGGCCTTCTCAGCTTCCTTCACCAGGTCTCCCAGCTCATTCCTGTACATCACTGCTGTCACAGTTAGCCAGGAGGCCCTTTGGGTGGGGTGCAGTCCTCTGCCTAAGAAATCACAGCCTCTTAAGTCAGACATAGGACATTGATTTGGACCTAGAATGAGCTCTCTTACTCATTGCAGGTTGCACAGCTGGTCACTCAGTGAGCACATCAAAGTTGAAGACAATGTATAATGCTGTAGTAGATCTAAATTAGTGAGATTGCTTGACAGTCCTGTACAGAAGGGGGAAAAAAAAGTCCCTCTGTTAGGCAAAATCTTCTTTCTTCATTCTCCATGAAAACATCTGTGAGCCATGAATGCAGTTACCGTTTTTCTGAAAGGACCTACCTCCTGGTAAACCAGCTTCCCACTAACATTATCTGCAAAAGGCTCTGTTCAGTTTCTGCAGCTTCATGCTGGCCCAGAACCTTATTATGACTGCCAAACTCAACAGCCTGGGGTGCTGATTTCTAGCTCCATCTTTTTTCATCAGTTTCCATCTGTTCTGGCATAGAAAGCTGCGTGTTACTTGGTAACTTTCAGTGGAGGTGAGTCACCAGTACAGTACAGCATGCCACAGTACAGCATCTAACCACAAAGCCTGGGCTGTAGTGCACTCATACTAACCTGGTCAAAGGGAAAAAAACCCGGTACAAACCAACCCACAATAAACCAAAACAAGTAGCAAGTTTTCCAAGTTTTTGAACTGACTGGTGTCAAATGAAGTTCTAGTCTAGATTGACCAAAGCCTCCGTAACTGTAACCCAGACACATTGCTACCCTGAAACAAGTTCGGAGAAAAAAAAGCCTCTGTAATATATCTAAGGAATTTTTGGAATAGGGCAGCTTGGGATTTCTGGGGGCGTTACTGGTTCTGTGATTTCTGAAGTATTTCTTTACCAGATTAGTTCTCTGAACCACCCACCCCCCCATCTTTGTCTTCCTAATATCTTTTTACCTTATAGGTTCTCAAGCTGGTGGTAAGCCCCTTCCAATATTACATGGAAATATTAGTAGACAGCTTTGACAAAGTTGTTCTTAGATAACTGATTCCTGGCTTCTACAGGTGACTGAAGTTATGCATAAGACAGAAGACTAATATAGTCTGATGCGCTAGAGAACAGCAAAAGAAAGGCTGTTCAGGAAAGGTGAACCAGGAGGGTGAAAGGGGCACAGAAATCACACAGCTAGCGAGGCAAGGGCCTTGCCAACCAGGGCCCGCTCCCACAGTACCTGAGTGAGATAGCAGAGCCAGAGATCATGGCCAGTCCAACCAAGAATCAAGATCATAAGGCAACATCATGGTAATGAGGCAGGCCCAAGGTCAAACTAGGAACTCAGTCCACAGGCTAGGGTTAAGATGAATTCCAGTGTTGCCAGGCATGTTTCTACTCAGATAGTAAGGACCAAGATCAAACCAGGCCAAAGTCTGGATCAAGGACCTTAGTGATTGGTTATAGCTGTAGCTAAGCTGGAAACACCTACACCTACACCTCCAGGCTGAGCTTAAATAGAGCTCCTGGGCCCATGGGTATAAGTGGAGGTACCAGGTGGGACTCATCAGTGCCATTAAGGCTTATTAGTGCCCTCAGGGCCCCGACGGCATGTCGCTTTCAGAGATCTGCAAGTCACTTCTGTGTGATCTTGCGCACCTTACTTCTTTATGGGACTGTCCTTCCACCCTCCTTGGTCACCTTATCTATTGTAATTGCAAACTCTTAAAATAGGAACTGTTTTTTATTCTATGCCTGCGCAGCAACAAGCGTAGGAGGGCCTTCATCTTGACTGAGTCTGCTGATAATGAAGTGTGTAGTAGCTGTACACAAGTGTGTTCGTGGTCAGATTCCTACAAAAGCTTATGTGCTGTGCAAGCAGTAGACATTCCTAGCTCCAGGCCTGACACAGCCCCAAGACCATTTCTTTCACAGTCTTGCCCTCACTACGTTTTGCCTAGGGTAGGTTTTGCCACAGTGTTGGAACTGTGCAACCCTGTGAAATCAATGCACCTGTGCCCAGCACCCCAGCTGCAGCAAGTGCAGAAGCGTGTTCAGGATTGCTCTGAGGCTGTCACTGCAGCTGATACATGACATAGGTCTCAATTTATTAAAAGCTTAATTTTTGCCACTCACTTTTTTAGTGCAGGGCTGTTTCTTTGTGCACTTGAGATGAAAACAGAGGATAGAGTGCTGAGTATTTCATTGTTGTTTGTTTGTTTGTTTGTTTGTTTCCATAAAATCCCAGTTTAACTCTTTTAGTTGTGCTTTGTTACCCAGGTTTTCCTTACCAAAAATCTTAGTTGGTAACATCCTTAATGCGTGAACTGTTCACACCTTTTAAGTTCCAAACTGCTGTTGGAATCTGTAGCAGTATCTCCAATGGATTTCTTAAAATGGAACAGTTTTCTGACAATGTAACTTACATTCCATGAACAGTACCAAAAAATCTGTAACAAGTTAAATGAAAATTTACCCTTTGACTTCAGTGGAAATGGGACTTGTCCTTAAACCTGCATCAACTGTAGCTCAGTTGTAACGCTTATTATCCAGGAGTTTAAATGAGAGGATATATCCACTGTAGCTGTGTACTTTCTGATTATCGGGCTGCTGGTGAGAAAATAATTTCTGAAGGCTCCTGGTAGGCGAACTGGGTGTACCCATTACCTTTTTCACTTTACCAACAAAGAGCAAGACCCCATACAGCCCTGGTGTGCCATAATTAGGGAGCAGTCTCTGGACTGCTGACTGCATTTCTTATGGACATTTGCAACAGGAAAAGAGGGTGCTCACAAACTGCCTCAAGCCTCAGGGAATCTGACTGAATTGCTGCTTCTCAGAGCAGCTCACTTTCAGAGCAGTAAGCAGTTGCTGGGACATGTTTTCTCATCACGTGCTTCTCTGATCACTATAACATTTGTGTTTTGAGGTATTGAGTAGTCAGTGAAATGTATGTGGCCAACATTTATTTATAATTTTGTCTTTTGTAATTGAGAACTCCACTGTAACTAAAAGAATATGCAGCCCTTCTCAGGCTGGTCCCATTAGAGTTTATGTGAGCTGCTTCATCCCAGCCATAGGCAGCGATTGTGAAGCCATGCTGAACAATGAGGTCCGTTGAAGCCAAAGGAGGGTTTCTGGGGAGGCAAACTGATGTTGGTGCATGTGGTGGAGTTGCCTGGAGTATTTCATAGATATGCAGTTGTAGAGATGTTTCACTAGTGGGGCTGTCAAGAATTGCACATAGGAAAGCAAAGACTTTAGAGACTGCCTTTGGTATTTCTCCTCCAGTGCTGGCACTTTTGATCAGCAATTTTAAGTTTGTGAGTGGGACAAGAAAGAATTTGGGGTGAATGTAAAGACAGTCCCAAAAGGAGAGGGTAAGCGTAGAGGAGAAAATTGGAGAGCCAGTGTCCTAGAGGCTACAAGTTGGGGTTAGACCAAGTCTGCTTGATAGCATCAGTAGGAGAGGTGTGCATGCAGCTCTTTGGCTGTTGTAAAATCCTTTCACTCATGGTTTAGCAGGCTGTTTGGGTCTAACAATCCTTGATTTGGCAATGCTCCATTCTGGGGCAAGCCATGGTGCTCCAGCCTGAGTGAAGACAGACCCTGGGACATGAAGAGGTACCTTGCAGGAGAGCTGTGCAGTGGTGCCTGGGGGTCAGTTTCAGAGAATAAGGGCTGCAGGATCTCTGCTGCAGCTCAGCTGTGTGCCTGACAGTCACGCCAGGACCTCTCCAAAGGGCAGTGGAAAGCAAGCAGGACAAACACTTGTCAACATGGCCCGAGCGTGGCCCTGCATTTACCTCTCTTCAAAGTGGAATGAGCTGAGGAGCCCGGCTTGTCCCTGCGGCTCCTGACCCTGCCCGCCTGGGACGGGGCATCCGCCCCCCTGCCGAGCCCGGACACCGCACCGGAGGCTCGCTACGCCCTGAAAGCCTCTGCCTCTCCCTGGGCGGGGGACAACCCAGCGCTCCCTCAGCCCCCGCACAGCCCTGCAGCCCCCGCACCGCCGAGGGAGGGACGGGCAGGCACCGCTGCGGCCGCTCCCCTTCCCGNGGGGGCGGCCCCGCCCCGGCTCCGCAGCGAGCGCGGGAGCGTCAGTCTGTCCCTGCCGCCGCCCGGCCCCATCCTGTCTCGGGGCCCCGGGCGCAGCCGAGCGCGCAGGTGAGGGCAGCCCCGCGGGACCGGGACCGGGGAGGAGTCACCGGGCGGCGCCGGCGGGGCGTGCGGGGATCTGGGGAGGCCGGGATCGCACCGTGGCGGCCGTGGAGCCTGGAGGAGCTGCGGCCTCCCCGAGGTGACGCCGGGCTCTGGCGGGGCGGGGGTTTCGGCAGCGGTGCTGGCCCGGCAGCACCGGCACCCCGCGGTCCTGGGGCGGACCCGGTTTCTGAGGAGCGCAGCTCGAGCACTCGGCGCCGACTTGCGCTGAATCCCTTGAGCAGCCCGCCCCGGGTGGGCGGGGGCATCCTCTTCCCTCCTGGGTGGGTTTTGAGTCTGCCCGGTTCCTGGCCGCGTCTCTGCTGGTGGCAGACCCCTCGAAAGAGCATGTAGTAAACATACAGCATGCTCTGGTTTTGCTTTTTGTCTCATTACTTATGGGTAAAGATTGGTCAAACCTTGGAGGCATAAGGTTTTAAGTTTTCTGTTAGAATTAACTACTGTAATGCTGAATCACCCGTCAGTCTTTTCTTGATTCCTGCTATATACTTGGCCATGAGTTTCCTATACTAGTAGCCAATAAAGGGCACCATGTGGAAACAGGGATCTGTCAGATCCGACTGCTTGTTCCATTGTACACATTGTGCATATACAATGGGAAGACAGAAGTTCCTAACATTTTTACTCTAGTGCAGTTGTTACATTATGAACTTTAATCATCATCTCTTTATACAGTAAACCTGTTCTGCTTCTGGATACAATCTAAATACTAGTTTTTTCTGTGCCCTGGGGCAGTCACCCTATCCTTTTGTAAAGGTAATTTTAAAATGTCTGTGATATCCTTTTTTTGAAATGTGGTGACTGCCACTGCATTTAGTAGCAGAGGCTGCCACCATGTTGTGTGTGATGACATATTTCCTGTAATCTCCATTTTTAATCACCATTTTTAATCTCCATTTTTAAATATTGTAACATTTAGTTTAGGTTGGGCTTGGTTTTTTTGTTTTTTTTTTTTTTTTTTTAAAATATGTGTTTGCATGCTGAGCTAAGATCTTTGGTTAAGCCATATGCAGTGACACATAGGTCCCTCTTCAGAGTTATTTGATTTGGTACCTTGATGTGCAATTTGTTTAAATTCTCCCGTGCAGTACAGATTTACCTTTGTCTAATCAGTGTACCTTAAATGAAACATATCAGGCTCAGGAAATCTGAAATTTCAGACAATATTTCAGTCAAGCAGCCTATATGCCTATCCTGTTGTTACCCCTTCCTGGGCATCTCCTTACGGCCATGGTTGGAGACAGTTTACAAGCTAGCCAGACCCCTGTTCTGATCAGTATGACTGTTCTTTTATGGTCATAACCCTTAAAGTTTTTTTAAAAATTATTAACACATATGCTTAATAATCCCATATCCTTTATGCCAGGCAGTTATGTACCCACTGGTTAAATTAGTCTGTGTACTCAATAATTATTCCTCAATAATTATTCCTCAAGGGGGAAGTGACCCAACTTTTTTTTTGCTTCTAACAATTTTCTTGTTTCAGCAGTAGAGTGCAAGCTTTTCTCCTTCCTGCTGTTTCTTTTGTCTTCGTTAGGCAACAGGAGCTTACACATCTCTTCTTCAACTCACAAAAAAGAAGTAGTTGCCATCAGATCTTTTGCTTTGTATCCACCAACCTACCTGCCTCTTCTCTTTGCTCTGTACTCCTCTGACTTTCAGGACTTGAAAGGATGAAAACAATTGACTATGTTTACAATAGTTGTATATCTCAAATTCAGCTGCCAGTTAAATACTAAATTCATTACTTACCATTCTGTGATTTTTTTTTTTTTTTTCCTTCTTGTTGGGGAATGAGATAAAACTGCAATTTTATTTTCTCACCTAGGTCTCTGGACAAAATGGGGAATGGATCAGTGAAACCCAAGCATCTGAAGCGGACGGATAGACATGTAGCAAACCTCTCTATTGGCTGTGCTGGCAACCACAAGTTTTTGAAGGACCCAAGTCTAGGCATTAATGTGATCAATGGGCAAGCTGATGTTCTTTGCAGCAGGGTGCTTGAACTGGAAAATGAGCTGAAGAGAAAAGGTCAAGAGTTGCAAGAGGGTCAAAGTCATGTTGCTGAGCTTCAGGAACAGCTGGCTATGCAGACTAAGGTCATAGCAGAACTCACTAAGGAACTTCAGAGCAAGTGTATACAGTTGAACAAGCTGCAGGATATTGTTAGCACTCAAGGAGAGCACTCTCTTCAGCCTTCTCCATTTAAAGTGGCTTCAAGGATTCAAGTCCCTGCTGATAGGAGGAGAGGAGCGAAGGAAGGTGTATCTGCAGAGCCGACAACACAGCTGTATGATTTGAACAGGCAAGCTATGTTTTCCTTTGAAAAAGCAAGAGTCCGAAAGGATTCCAGGTGAGCTTGCATTATAAGGATATTACTTTTATCACAGTGATATCCTCTCCTCGTGATAAATCAAGATTAAAGTATCCATCTTTTTTATATAGACTTTGTCACTGTGGTAGTTAGATGCTGGTTGAGTTTGTGTGTAACTTTAACCAAGAATCATCTGTGTCCCACAGACTTCAAATGAAGAGTGGTGGGTAGACTCTGTATTTTAGTTGAGGAGACTCTTACAGTCTCTTTGGGATTTATCTTTACTGCTAGCTAAGCAGAACCTAAGCCTCTTCTCAGGTCTAGGCTTACCTAGTGCTTGCAGCTTAAGCTATACTCTGGAGCACTGATGAGTAGAAGGCTGGATGCCTTCACATGGGTTCAGATGCTTATTCCTATAGCATGGATGGCTTGGGAAAGAGCAGATGGCCCCAGCTCAGCTCTCCCAAACGCAATATGGACGCTGATTCTGAGCTGTGTACAAAGTTTGTCAACCCAGTTTCAACTCAGTCTGGTGCAAAATATAATGAAATGTTTTGTATCGTGTGATTATCCTCTTAGCAGCTTCCTCCTGCCCTCCAGCTTATGACAGTCACAGTGTAGGAACCTAATTTTACTTGTTCCTCTTTGAATCCAGTTATACTTCTAGCCTCTGCAAGAGCCAGAAATATCTATGGTTGCAGCTGACCAGTGGACAGGCGTATCAGACTGGTATCCTTAAACATACCTTAGACTATCTTTTACCTTGCAGTGTAGACATAACCTGATTATCTGTTTTAACATGGTGGTAGCCAGAATCTATCTGGACTTCACCCAGCAGCTTAAGTGCCTCAGATTTGTGGGGAGCTTTATTATTCTGTTAAGAATTCATGGCGTAGTTGAGTCTGTATTGTAGTAGACCTGAGAGTTATTAGACTTGATTTCTCATCCATCATGTCTAGCATTGCCCATTAGAGGCTGTCTTGTGAACTAGAAAGGCTGCCTGAGTTACCATAAGGACCTGAAATCTTTGGCTAGCAGTGTTTTTCCAGAGTAAGTGAACTCTATTTTTATCACAAGTACCTGGGCAGTTTAAATAATTGTTTGTTTTAGGAGTGTTCTATTTGTAATTACCTGTCTTCTCCTTGGCATGATCCTTGTACTGCAGTCCACCAGATGGTTTTCTAGGGTGCTTTTGGAGACAGAATTGTAACAGCACTGAGGAGTGAAGCAAAGAGAAGAGCCAGTTGATTAGCTAAGTGCAGCACAGACTTTGTCATTCAGAACAAAAACAAATATTGCAGCTTAAGTAATCTAAATGTAACACTGATTATGCAATAGAAACAGAGCTAGAAATTTTCCTTCTTAATTCAGTGGCTCAGCACTTCTAAAAACATTTTCTTTTTTGTTGTACGCTGTCTCTGTTTTCTTGTCTTTCTAAAAGATTTAGTGTAACATAACAGGATAAAGGAGCACTTCTCTTCCTTTTCCCTCCTTTAATTTCTTAAAATCTGGTTCAGAGATTGTCATTGTTACCGCTAAGGCTCCCATAGATTCATAACAATTTAGAACACACCATTCCTAAATTTATTCTGATATCTACTCCTCTGGAAATAACTGACTGCTTAAGTATGCACTGCAATGGCAGTAGGAGCACACCATCCTCCGCTCTCCTCCCCACCATTTCCAGCTTTTCTATGATTCTGTTTGTACCCTTGTTTTTCTCTCTTCAGTATTTGCACATTCTTAGAATTTTCATTTAAATTCTTGTCTTCCACAATGGCCTTTAAACTTGGATTTTCTGTCCTTAGAGTAAGTAATATGAGTGAAGTGGAACTCATCATTTGTTTGATTATCTGGTGCTAGGAAGTGTACCAACTTGGCCAGAGCAATTAGCGTTAGAGAGTTTGCCATAGAAGCTGCTCCTCAAGCTTCAGTGTGAAACTAAGTAGAAACAATTTTGAATATGCAACCAAATCTTCAACTTTTAATACTAAAATATTAATTTAACATAAGTGTATGAGTTTTAACTGATTAAAGAGCTCATGTAAACATCTTTCATGGGAGCTGGGATTATGACTGAAGAAAAATATATCTTGCAGCAGCCCTGCAGGAAAGGGCTTGGGGGTACTGGTGGATGTTAAATTGAACACAAGGTGGCAACGTGTGCTTGCAGCCCGAAAGCCAACCATATCGTGGGCTGCATAAAAAGAAGAATGGCCAGCAGATTGAGGGAGATGATCCTCCCCCTCTACTCCACTCTCAAGACCCCACCTGGAGTACTGTGTCCAGCTCTGGTGCCCGCAGCACAAGACAGACATATACCTGTTAAAGTGGGTCCAGAGGAGGGCCACAAAAATCATCAGAGGGCTGGAACACCTCTCCTATGAGGAACGGCTGAGAGAGTTGGGTTTGTTCAGCCTAGAGAAAAGAAACCTCCACGGAGACCTTATTGCAGTCTTTCAATATATAAAGAGAGCTTATAAGAAAGACAGAGAAAGACTTTTTACCAATGCCTGTAGTGACAGGACCAGCAGCAACAGTTTTAAACTGAAAGAGGGTAGGTTAGATTGGATATAAGGAAGAAGCTTTTTTACGATGAGGGTGGTGAGACACTGGAACAGGTTGCCCAGAGAAGTTGTGAATGCCCCATCCCTGAAAGTGTTCAAGGTCAGGTTGGAGGGGCTTTGAGCAACCCGATCTAGTAGTGAAAGTTGTCCCTGCCCACGGCTGGGGCATTGTATTAGATGATCTTTTAAGGTCCCTTCCAACCCAAATCATTGCATTCCCCCATGCTTTTTTCTATCATGTTACAGTTGACCTGTAAATCATCAGAGGGGCTAGAATTAAGAAAAAGTGATTTCTAGGGTGTCCTAAGTATTCAGCAGATCATTCCAGACATTAAAAATTTCTTTTCTTAGAATATTAAACTTATACTCAAGTTCATGTTTTACCCAGTGTTTTTAAACTTATTTTTCTACAATTAACCATTTTCCAGCTTTAGCTCTTGGTAAGAAATAAAGTGGCAATCTTCCTGTGTTTTACATGTAGGTCCAAGAGCATGGTCCAGTAGTCAAGAAGACAATTAAATAGCAGAATATGGTCTTGTATTATTGGCATTACAGCAGGTAGATTTTTTTGTTGTGGTGGTTTTTTTAATGATGCTTTGTATTAATGTTCTTTTTAGCCTAAGTAGTCATGTAAAAGTCAGGTCAGACTAGTTTTGGACAGTTTAGACCGTCTCCAAGAGTTCATGTCTTTGAACCTTTGGCTAAGGTTCTGAAACTTAAATCTGTCATATTAATGGGTACTTGTCATCTGTTTTGCAGTGATCAAAGTGACTTTGTTCAAATATCTTAGGCTTTGAAACACTAGACATCTTGGACTACAGTACAGCAAATATGGGTGACTTGAGGTTTCATTAGAATCTTGCATGTGTATTAACTCAATTCCTGTGGCATAAGCAATTTAAAAAAATCTTGAAGATCATACCCAAAGTATTTGTCATTTGCAAGTTAACATTTTTTTTCCTGCCACAGCCAGCTTAACATTAGATTCTACTCTGTGACAACTCTTAGACCTGGACAGAATGCTTTTTTAAATTACCCTTGCAGAAAATGTATTTTATAAACCAACATACACTATAGTCAGAGGGAACAATTTATGCTTTCTCCAACAAATCAAGTAATAGTGAAAGATCTTGCTCAGACTTCTGGGCAGGGGGCAAATATATCTTTTGATGAGATAGTGGCCAAAGTATCATTTGATCTTCCAAATACTTTGGAAGCAAACAGATATGAAAAAACCACCACAAAACTGTTTTAGACACAGCACTACTATGATAGTAGTGATACACATGCACTTGTTTANGCTTTTAAGTGCCATACTTTTGTTTGGAATATCTCGGCATGAATGATTTTAATGAAAGTTTTAGAAGCTTTCAATGGCTCTTGATCTATCCTATATGAGTGGATGTTTTCTTATGTATATATTTCATCTCTTGAGCTAGTTGGATAAATCCGTCTCAGTTTCCAAAAATGAGTTTTTCCTTAATGGGAGTTTGAGCATTGAAAATTTGACTAAAGCCTGAAGATTTTGGAGTTTGAACATGGTATATGAAAGTAGATCTCTCAAACAAGTCTTTCAAATGGGAAAATTTTTAATCTCTTATCCTCTGCAGTGTTAAGAATC